>LUGF01026400.1:96229-112546 GCA_001625245.1 Calycopis cecrops
TGTGTCAGCTATGCTGTCGCGCTTCATGCAGTTTGTAAGTAGCCGGTGGCCCATAACATTGGGGAGGGGCAGGAGCGCAACACACCTCCGTAGAAATTGTACGGATATCTATAGACGTAAGTAAGACATTAAAAAGTCCAATTTCTCGTTTGCCCCCGTATACTATTAAAAAAATAGATTCAATAGACGAATGTTTATTGATTCATCCTCCGAGTGACAAAACATACTCCAACTCATAAGATATAGACGATACGACCATTATTCCATGACAGTTATCTATAGGTGTATATACCCGTCATAGAATCGTTTGGAGAGTTCATACATTTTAGTTTCCGATATAGGCATGTCTAAGGGAAGAGGGGTTAGTAAACACAGTGGAGACAAGAGAGCCATATAAATGATGTTCCCAAATATCATCAAATCACATCATCAAAAATGAATGTACCATTGAGTATTGCGTCGAATTCCAACCGTTCACAAACCGATAAATAATTTAGCAACTGATTAAGTTTTCCACGGAGTTGCGTCCAGTGCGCTGAGCGTTTAATCACGTGATGGTAATTAATAGCTCCACCACTGGCTGGGAAATTGGCCCGCCTCCGCCATTAGTCCAGTACTAATGCTCGTGTAACTTATGGCCGACGATAGCAGCCGTCTCGTGTCGCTCATTAATGGATAGTTTCCATTACTAATCGACTTCAAACAGCATTTCACTTTGTAATTTAAAGGATAATTATCGTGTTTAACAAAGATTAGCAAACAATTGGATATTCACAATAGTAATTAAACAATTTCGCGATTGATTCAACAGAATTGTTTTCGATTTATCAACAATGTTTTATAATAGAATCACTGTATGATATTACTAAAATATTTAGTGGAAATTAAATATAATTAATTGTAGATTGTATTTTAGTTCACGTTACACCATGGGCAACTGACTAGGTAATTGGTATGTCCTCTTGCTCTTGCTTGCTAGTATGATTCCAGGGAAATGATGTGACGGCTACGGCTTCACGTTTTGTTTCTATTGTGAGCCAGTGGCCCATTGGAAGGGAGAGGAAAAGGAGGGAAACACATCCGCCATGAAACCATGTCATACACATGGTTCCATGGTCGTTGGTAGTCACCAAAAGCTCCGACTGCTCGGTTTACTTCTTATAGGTACTGTAAAAAAATCTAATTTCGTAAACAAATCATTTTCTTTTTTCTATTCTAGGAAGCAGGATTATTTGGTTCTGGTAAACTGTAACGTGATCTCTATCTTAATGTAAGTGCTAAGCAGTTTTTTTTGTATTTAGGAGGCAAAGGTAGATCGAACCCAAACCACAAGCCATACTATGAAAATTTAATAAAACCCCTAGACCGATGTTTGTGTGCGACGATAGTCACCGAACTCTCGACTGCTCGTTTATCCTCGAAGAAGGTTCATAATTATATTGACATGGACTTTCAATGCTGGTCTCTTAACCGACACTGCAGGTGTATGCAGTCACCTGTATCATCACCATATCAGTATATGATCGATGTTTAGACATCACGATTAGTTCGCTAGCCCGCATAATCCCGATCCCGATGCAGGCGAGGCCCAGGTAAACTAATAACCCAGTTCTAACTCCACCCCTGACCAGGCAGCATAGGCGTTTACTTTCTTTAATGAAGTTACGAATTATTCTGTTTATAGCCCGTTAAATTAATTGGCGGTTAAATTCTTAACAAGATCTTCGGCGACATCCATCTTGACTTTCGGAGTATGATGGCACTCTTATTGAAGATTTCCTGCGAAACAAAACAAAATAATCAATAGTAACTAATATTAGTTCTTTAGTTTAAATTTAACAAAAACTCGACAACTACAATTCAGCCTGTCAACTCTGAAAAGCATAATAATTGCTAAAATCGGTTTTGTTAAAAATAAAGTATGCAAAATTGTTTGTAATACGTACTGTAATTGACCCCAACCTTGAAGAACACGTATTAGCAACTATTACTTAACAGGTGTAAAAAAGAGTTCATTAAAGTATGTGTTTACCTGCGCGAATGCTGTGTTTGCGCACCTGTGCCCGCATGCTCGCCGCGCCTTATACAGGCGCACGGCATGGTGTCCGTCTATATAAATCTCACTGATTGCGTTACATACGACACAAAAACTTCAACACACAATATGTGATTGTTGGGGCATTAAAATAACATCTTTTTTATCTTCGCCTCACAATGTGTGGGATGCTAAACCGTATTGGATTTCTTATAATATAAACAATAGGTAAATTATTATCGACGTGAATCAGTGTAAAGAATTAAATCATGTGAGTTATTCGAACAGCTTTTTGGTGCATTGGTTAAGTTACCGGATGTCACACTCTGGTGGTCGCGGGTTTGAATCACGCTAAAGATAACGGCGTTCAGGATGAATTATTAATTAATCCTGATTTAGAGCACTCCAGATTTTACTTGCCATTCCCAAGAAATAGTATTAGTGATTGCTGTATTTTATATTATTTGTTTCATAAATTCCCAGGAATAATGCATTTAATTTTTAATATTTAAATAACATGGCACATTTTCAGAAGAAGCGAGACAAAGACGGTCTTGTGTCTGATGTCTCCCCAATAAAATTACTGTGATATCTGCACCACCGAAAAACTAATAATGGTCAGGTGTCAACATGAGCGTACGAGGGTAATCTAGGGTAGATATACTAGAGTCTCATCGTTACTTACATCGCTCTTGCCTTGTTTCTTCAACCCTTTCAGAATTGTCGTTAGCTTTTCGGAATTGGTTCGTTAAAAAACTCGTTTTAAAACATATTTACATATTTATTAGTTATTAATTTAAGACTACCATAATCTCTGCAATAGCTGATTTATGTTAGAAAGATCCAAGTAAGTCATAAAATATAATCATAAAATTTTCTCGACTTTGTTGCACAGCGCACGTCATGTGGTCTAATAGTTCATGACAGTTGATACGTGCCCTACCAGGAATACACGTATTTACGTGTATCCCTCTGTACTGACCTAGTCATTGTACTTAGGTACCATTCACCTAGAGGTCACGACCTAGCGCCCGCTCTACTGGCTGTCATCTTGACATTACACTGCTATAGTTGAAAGCACGTATCCTAGACTCCTACTTGGAACTTTTACTATTACCCTTAATTTATTATTTTTAATTATTTTTTTAATTATCTTAAATTAATTAACACGTTAGCGATTTGTTTATTCTAAATATTAAATTTATACATCCATGATCGGTGCAAATATGATAGGTACATAATAAAACGGCGAAGGACCTACTCGGTCGCACCACCACTCGGCCGTCGAGAGCACTTCAAACAGCACGCGCCACTGACGAGCACTTACTTACGTATCACGGTAGGCCTCACTTAGCAGTTCACTGCAGTAACGTGTACCGCACACTAACTAGATTACAGCTTGCGTCTTATTTAACACATTTTAATGTAATACGTGTTGCTTTTATCATTGTAAACTGAATGTTGTCGTGTTAATACTTGTCGAATAAAGTTTTTGTACAATTTCAGTTCAAATGGACTTCATGTGTGTCTTAAATCTTATATGCTATCTTATATTATCTAAAACTTTTTGTCTTATGAATAAAAACTATACGTGGGTTTCAAGTTTAGTTCTTAAGATAACATGTTAACGCCAAAACCAAATATGTGAAGTTGGCCATGCATTTTAAGCAAAGCTAAACGATTACCAAGAATATTCTTTACAACGCACGATTGTCTCTTTTGTGTTTTTACAACTCGGCTGTGTTTTTTGCAATTAAATAAATGAAAGGACATTTTATATTTCCAATTAAACGACGAGATATTGTAGTGCAATAAAGACGTCTGGTCTCGGCTAGCCGGGGGCGAGATGTCCCGGCGCACTCGCGTCGGCACGAGCTGTACGGGCTTATCTTACAATCTGCGATATTGATTGCGTCCGTGTCGAAAGGCTTACCCGGCCAAAAGCGACGCAAACGCAGATTGAAACCAGAACGTATGATTGATTATCGCGTAATGGACACTGGCACACCACAGAAACCCATTCAGAATCCATAGCGTCAGAGTACCGTATGCATTTTTATGTGTCGTTTTAATCTATAGATTTATTATTGTTCAATGGAATGAAATGAAGTATCATAAAGGCAGACTTTATAATTTTTCCACGATGCAGCAGGTTGAGCGCATTTTTGTGCGAGATAAATTGCCCTTCGGTCTTTTAAATATCTACCACAATATTACCAATTACCAAAATTTCACGCTCTTACGTTCGGTAACGGTGATGTAATGAGTTTTAAACAGCTTTTTGAACGCCAAGAAACTCGAAATCTTTGCATACGGGCCCGATCTTTATCTAAAGATTAAAGATGTACTAAACATTTTTCCATATTAAATGATTTATGTTCTCCGCGAGATAAGCATCGCGATAAAAAATCGAAACGCTTTTTGTACGGCGTGGAAACGCTTCAAAAATAAATTATTTATCACGCGCTCAATTTTGCGTTGCAAAATCCATTTTCGTGTCGCTGATTTTGATGGAGTCAATATAATGTCGCGGTATTACACGCAATTAAGAATAATACGGGTGATAAAGCCGTAAATTGCGAGCGCGTGAGGTCGAAGCTCTCGGCGTCGGCTCCCGGGTGCCGCAAGCTCAGCGCCAATTGATTGATAATGTCCGCCGTCAAATCTCCGAAACACTCCGCTCAAATGCACTTGTCAGAATATTTCACGAGCGATCTGAGAGCTCGCATTCGTCGTCCGCGTTCTCTTTTAAGGGGTTAATGGTGCCTCTTTAGGTATCTGTAGGTTTTTTATTGCTTATAAATTGATTCGTGCAAATCTCGTTTTGTAAAAGAATGTTTGGCACGGATAAGAATATTTCTTCATAAATGACAATACAGCTCGCGGTTGTGAATCTTTTATTACTTTAACAATTTATTGTTTCAATATGTTATATTTTAGATAGATAATAAATTTAAGTTAAAATAAAATTGTTTCTTACGGCGAAATATTTTTTAAGTTCAAGGATGCTCATAAACATCCGCACAATGGTTTGACAGAGGTAGGCAACACGTCGGCTAAACAATTTTGCAGATCCTTCCCCGTCCCCTCTAATACGCCATCGGACACTAAATGGAACGAAACGCGACAGCATAGCAGTGAGAGGTGCCTCCGCGGTCATGGCGGTCCAATTCCTTTCAAAACAGCAAATGTTTTTTTTTAAATAAATTGGTTATAAAAGTAAGCATATATTATCTCCTTAGCCTTCAGGAATTCAGTGGTTTAATTAATCAATTTATTATATGATGATACAATGGAATAAGTAATGGCAAATACCCTGTCCTAAAAGGTCCACGCAGTATGAGTCCGAATCTGAATCAAGTAGTGGGATACGGACCCTGGCTTCATCGTGAAGGAGAGTACCTCCGGCACCTAGAACTATGCCGACAACACCAAAGTCTGAACAGAGAGTTCAGAGAGAAGTCGGGAACGCCGGCTGTGGAAATGGCAGCTGACGATAGTCTCTGGATATAATAAAGTCTTCCACGATTCCAACTGGAGGTCATCTGCAGGCCATGACGCTACAAGGCACACCTCGAGGGTCATGAATGTACCGTGCCTTATTAAGGACAATTCCCCCAATTCATTAACTTAGTACCTCGTATAGGTGAGCAAAATAAATAATAATAATAAACGTGTGTTTATATAAATAAAACTGGGTTTCTATAGCAATGCTTTAAATTGTATAATAGGTCTTTCCACTCCAAATGCAAAAGTTAATGAAATCGTACTTTAAAATATTGGAAACATTGCAAATATAAAATAATTTTAATAATAAAATAAACTGCCTTAAGCCTAAAAATCAATACTCAAAGTGAAACTATCAGACATTAAATCTGTAAAATTTGAAATATTGAATCGTCCCTGGCAGATCATTTTACCGAGTGGATTTCGCGAATGGAACTTAACGAGATCGCGAATATAATAGGCAACGATCGACGGCCGAGATATTCAAATGATACGACGGAAATTAATGACTTGTTATAAACTGTAGGCGAAAAAATATATTAGGAGTTGCCAAATTATACGCAGTTATCGATTAGGAATGAGGTTACATGTCAACGCTCGACTCTGTCTGTCCCATTTTGAAATTGGAGACCGTAATTAGTTAGGCCGGAAGTAGTTTAAGCTTTTTAGGACTTTAGCGTAGAAACAAATCAAATCTTTATCTGGATTTCTTGACCATCGCTTTCCCTTGGTGGCAAGCGGTGGTGCGTAAGTAGAGGCTAAGACGAATTGCCTGACTGTACTCATGGCCCACATCCCCCAGGAGTTAGAACAGTCAGGCAATTAATGCATCTTAACCTCTCCATGCAAATTCACTAACCGCGCCAAGGCCGGCACCGTCATGTAGAAGCACTCAGTTCCTTCCCTTCCCGTGCCGGTGAGGGCCTCAATACTTACCCCACATGAGCTCGCGGACATTAGAGGTGTATTATACATGTGTAATTAGTATCTCAGCGGCGTGAGGCGGGTGAGGAGTAACGGCGCGTGACGTTCACCTGTCGCGTGGCTGCCAACTGCCAACCGCCCGCACGCTCAAGCGTGGCTGCACTTGCTGCTCAAGTGCTCACCGCCGGACGCAGGACATGGGCGCCGCACCTGACGCCCACCATAGCGCGCGGTTGCCATGACTACGCGTGCCATAGCATAACAAACACCGCACATTATTAATATGTATGTTAAACTATTCATATTGCTTTCTTATCGTGATATACGAAGTTAAAGGAAGTGCCAGCTGTATGAATTTGGAAGCTAATTTTAATTTAGAACTGATGAAGACATTAGTTAATTTAGGTAACAGAACGAAGTTTCATACAGTACAGGAGGGCAAACTTGCAGTCGGACACAACTACCCTCGCCCATACATTATTTTTTATCTCACTGATTGTGCCTGCTTGAAATCAGAAAATCGACTACCAAAATCGTAATGCGAATTGGCAATTTCTCTTACCGTGAAGATTCTATGGATGTGGCAGAGTAAGTCAAATTTACATTTTTGTAAATTTATTTTTCAGAGGTACATAGAGACGGCTACCGGGCCACTGAGTGACACTATAAATGCGAAAAAAACGCGATTTAAACGAAAAAACTCAATGGTACATAAGCATATAATTTTATCTGATATTTAAGTAGATGTAGAATAAAAAATCTAACTTTCAATATTAACAAATACACATTTAATATTTAACAGTAACAGTTATAGTATTTCCCAACCGTTTATATAAAATTGAACCCAATTTAATAAATACAGATGATATCCACTGTTTTATTGTGGTTGTAACAGATGGGTGTATTAGATAGTGTTTACACAGGGCGACTGCAGATAGAGTGCTGGTAGAAATGTCAACGTCCCGTTGGCGACTTTATGTACGGGCTGTACCGCGAGCACGGCGTCGTTAGAGCACAACACAACGACTACCGACAACACAATATACTGCCGACAAATTATAATTTTAACAACTTGTATTTGTTGAATGACAGAATTCTGTCGCCAACTGTTTATAGCGATAGCGATTTGCAGATGAGAATTGAATCAGTTAATGTATAATTAACTTTAGAGTGGCTATCGTATTAATCCTGATTCCAACTATTTCAATTAGTTAATACATTTTAGTGCTAATCTAACGATTTGACATAAACCTACTTTAATACAATATTGTCTTTAATTTAGTCCATCTATAACTAGGCATACAGACATGAGACAACACAGGCTCTTTACAAAAGCGAGCGCCGCAAAATTTCTGTACTCGCTGGCAGGTAGGTAATATAATTTGAACGTCTTACAAATAAAATAAAACATTTGTAAATCAATAAATTTCTTTTAAATAAAATACATGTCTATGTCACACATTTTATTTGAGCTTATTTTAAAAAAAGGGCATTTTATTTGCGTCGGAAAAGAAATTGCCAAGAACTATAAAGGTAGAAAGGGTTCCTTCCAAATATTAGCACACGCAATTTATCCATTGGAAATTTTACATCTCGTCGTATGTATTTTGGTCTTTATGTCAACTACTATGATAATAAACAAAAACTTTTCACGTATCAAAGTGGACTTGACATTGTTGCTTCTTATTGATGTAGAGCTTTTGTACAAGGCATTTAAAATACATGTGTAGGTACAAAATTGCAATACCATTTTTTTTTTCATTTAGAACCATATTTTTTCACAGTAGGTATTTCATATTGTGTTTTGTAGTCATTTTTATAATATAATACTATTAAATACTACTGTATTGCAAAGCAATCGGACTACCGCGATGGAACGTTACTCTGTAGCATCACAGTGCAGCGTGCTGTGACGTGAAGTGACGGGTATGTTGATGCGTTTCAAGTGGTTTGTATTAGTCGGTCCAAATTGAATCGGGTAAAACAAGGCAAGAGATCTTATTAAATCAATATAATAATAAGGTTTTTTCTCCATTGAGTGAGGAATAAAGTCTTTACAAGTTCCGCCAAGGGAACCCTAACAAAAGTGGTTTATATTGAATGTATGTATCAATACAACGAATTTATCAATAGCACCATAAAGGTCGTAAGAGATATCCCGGTTCTCCTTAATCCATACAACATTTACCTACCATGTTTATTGTACTGTAAAAGAATAAAGTATACAGATTACGATCTGCACGGAAATGTTTAAAAGCACAATCAAACGCAATTGAGTGGAATTTAAATACCATTTTGTCATAATAAAAATATCACAGATGAGCCCAGTGGGAGATACGAAAATATAGAGGATAATATCTACCCGCTGGGTGGCCGCGGTGAACAAACAACTAGATCGCCTACGCCGCGCACCAAAGGTTATCACAGTCCGCCAAAGATTACACAAGTCAGCCGAGGATGTATTGTATTATATCCACGCACAGTGTTATAGGAAGAGGTGTCGTCGCATTGCAGACGAAATGGGCCGGCTCGACCAAGAAGGTAGATACCTCTTGAGCTGAAGCTGGTTTTGTAAGCTTCATGTTCCATTGGGTGGGATGAACTTAACCTCTGCACAGCATCTAAGTGTTCACGTCTATGGGCGTCGGTTTCCAATAAGGCCCCGACTGCTCACCCTTCGATGCTATAAAACCCATAAATAACTGTTACTCGTATGACATTAAAACAGTCATTGAGGGCACGTGTCCAGGCACATCGGCGCGCGGCCGCGGCCCGTGCCGCCACGCTCCGCCGCGCCGCACCCTCTACCCCTATCACCGTGACATTACCACTTTTTACAATATCCGCACATTCTTGTAACCGACATGTGGACGACAGTTGGACTGAAGATAACACCATTTCGGTAACATCCATATTCATACACCGTGATGTACCTTATTAAACAACGCCAGCGAAGCGCGTGCCTTTTCGGCTGCAACTTTTATTAATTGGGCGCGTATTGCCTACACTAAAACCGTTTTTAACTTTCAAATTATGGTGAGGTAGCCATAGATCTTCTTAAATGAACATGAATAATCACTTACGGTTAGTTAAAACTGTTCTTCTCGAAAGCGATGTTCTTTTGGGTGCAGCAGACGCCATTAAGTTCGAATTTCGGCAAGGTGATTTCCCTTCTCATTTCAACGGGTAAGAGGGTACTAGCCAGATGGCTAGTACCCTCTTACCCGTTTTCCACCTATAATTCTTACTATGATAATCTTAAAGGAAACATTAAATAACAAAAAATAAAAATAAATAACAATATGGTGATCGTTAAGCAATAATCAGCTTAGATGCGATAATGCTCAGTGATGAAGATAATTTTAAAACGTTTTAAATAAATTGTAAGCTGCCTTATTAGACCCACTAACACACATCCGATATTCCACTTCCTACGTGTTGTATTAATAAACAACGACATCTCTATCAGCGCACCTATATTGAGTTGAAAGTAGATAATAAAACTATTTACATATATAACAATAATTCTTAGTTCTGTTTGTTCGGTGGACAGGTCGCGCGTCGGCAGCGCGGGGGCGGCTCGGTGCGGGCGTGCGGCGCGCGGCGCGGCGTGCGGCGTGCGGCGTGCGGCGCGCGGCGCGGCGTGCGGCGCACACGCTGGAACTGTACGCTGGAACCGTACGCCAGGGCTGCCTATGAGACGACTTGTAGTTATTTAGGAAACTTTTAACAAGGCTCAATAACCTAACATATTATACGACCAAATCATCCATTGGCGATGAGTCATTGATAAAATTGATAATGAATAAAGTTAAAATAGTTTAAAAATTGTATAATTACCCTTAGTCTATTATAGACTTATTTGATTCGCATTACTATTGATCGATTCAAATTTGTTTTCAAAATTATCATGGTTTTTGAGAGGAAAGATCGGGATAACTTGTACTCTGGAACTGTTTGCTGGTGCAGGCGCACAGTTGTTATATTTTATTTATAATTACGTACCTACTACGACCCAAGCCGGACCTGTCGCGATTTCACCTGCTATTTGCCGATTTTATTCATTGTTATTTCATTTATTACGTACCTGTTACAGATTTTACCGTCGGTTTTAATGTATGCTTCATAACGATAAGATTATATTTCCACTTGATTTCTCCTTATAAGCGAATTTACTCACACAGAGATTGCATCGTTAGTTTGTGGTGCCGATTTAATTGATATGATTAAGCTTTTATGTCGTTTTCCAGAATTACAAGTAAAAAAGAAAGTAGATGTATTTAAATACAGGGCAAGTGTTTCACTTTTATTGATTGATATTATCTGTTGCGGACTGCTTAGTCAGTTTATAAATTTGTTTTAAAGTGGATCAGAAGATCTGTGATCTGTGGATTTTTAGTAGCTAGAAGGGAATCTCAAAAATCATTTGGACAAACTCAACCTTATGTCGAGCCTTATAAGTAATTTATTCTGGAACAGATATTTTAATCCTAGAGTTCGCGCTTCTTTTCAACTAAATTAATTAAAAAAAAACACGAAATCATGTGATTCTATTTTTACAATTTTAAGCCGTAATTTGGCAATTTAATAAATATAAGTCCCCGGGAACTTAAGAAAAAAAAACAAATTAAGTACATACTAATAACACAAATCAACATTTTTTTTTTCAGTTTTATTTAAGAAACCTTTGTTTATTATAGAGATAAAATATTTTTTTTATTACGTTTTATAACGTTTTAAAATGTTACCATAATTACCCCCACCAAAGCAATTAATTGAATAAACAAAAGTAAAAAATTAAATAAAGAAGGAAAAAAAAATAAGAACATTAAATGTTTTCTACATCTAAAAGATTCTACATTATAAGAAAACGCAGTGGTAACTTTTAACGCTTTATTAAACTTTATTAAGTTCGCTTTATTTTAACGCTTTATTAAGCTTAAACTTCCGTTTTATATAATTTTCAAAATCTTTTTTTTCAATAAATAACCAGATTTTAACTTTGTAAGTAGCATTTAACATGATTTTTATGCCACCCGGTGACAACCTGTGGTAACAACAATCTTCTCCTCAAACTCGGGATGATGGACTAGTCTTTTGGCGTGCATCGAGAAAGACAAATATTAATAACGATATTCAGCCATGGGCGGAAAAAACTAACCATGCGTCCACTGCAGGGGTTACTAAAATTAGTTAAATATTATGGAGTATTTATTCTACAGTGTGTTCTTAAGTAAATATATCAAAAAGTAAATATTATATTTATATAATATATATTATAATAATAAATATTAAACATAGAAAAATTAAAAGTACAAAAACTTTAGTAAACCTATAGTAAAATTAATAAACTAAGCCCTAGTATTTCAACATGAAAAAGACATTATAATAATGATATGTAAGAGACATCGGTCCGTGTGTTAGTGTTAATATTTTGCACAGAGCTGTGGGTCGGTCGGAGGTGAGGGTCGGAGCGCTGTCGCCTCCTACGCGCAGTACCGTTATGCACCGGTTCATTTTTATACACAGGATTATCTAAACGCCTGCACCTTCCGACATCATCAATACCTCATACCACGTACCATTTATCATCGATAAAATTACGGTTATAACAATGTTATTCATTTACAATACATACACGTGTGTATATGTTTTATAGTCTAGATTTTGGACGCTCAACAATTTCAATAACTTCATCTGTTACTGTTGAGTATTTTTAGATCTCTTTTAATATCTACTGCAGATAGACCTAGATACTGTTCAGTTATACATATAACACATTGAAGGTAGTTAGGTTTATAGTATAGTACCTATTAGCCCAAATTAAGGATGACAATGTTGAAACTGTTTAATCAATTCATTTATTTTTGTAGATTTGTAAAACAAGTTTTCGCGTTAGTAATTTCTACACATAGATAAACCCAAAATATATAAACTTTTAAAAGATGCCAAGACACCAGCTAGTACTATTTTATTTAAAGCTTTATCTATGAGACGCGTTACCCCTTAATAGCTATAATAAACCTCTTTAGTGGCCACTACAGGTGCCGTTTAACAGTCCCGCCCGATAGGCCTTCTGTTTGTTCGATAACGAATTAAATACTATCATAAAAATATCTTGACGCCTTCGCGCGATATAATACTTGTTTTGAATAAATTTAAAAGGATCCATTTACTTAATGATACTATTATACACATTATGATCAAATATTTAAAAACTATTCAATGTAATTTAATTTTATAGCAGTAATTTAAACGTGAAGTTTTAAAAATACGTATATAAAATTAAAACACCTAATTATGTTCTATGTTTGTTCTCTGTTAAAATTCCGATGTGTTTTTTTATTAAACATCGTAAGAGTCAATCTCAGATCTAAATTAACCTCGATATTTACAATGTGTTGAAGAGTATGCGAAAAAGCTTCAAAGCTTCGTAATATAGATGTTGTTCATTACTTTGCTTCACTTTCCAGGGGGCGCGATAGACTGCGTGTGCCAGATTTATTTGAAACTAGCTGCGTCCCTTGGTTTCACCCGCGTAAATTTCGATCGCGTGGAATATTTTTCGGGATAACTAAAGCTATCATATGTGTTAATCCAAGTTACTCTCTATGTGTGTGCCATATTTCACAAAAATCGGTTCAGCAGTTTTTGCGTGAATACAAAAAAACGTGCAAAGTAACACACATACAAATTTTCGCATTTATAATATACTAGGACTAGTAGGATTTAATAGTGCAAAGTTATATAAGGTTTAAGAAATAAGAATTACGCTATATAAAGTTTATCAAATTCAAATTCATTTATTTATTGACCAACTTAGATCATTATAGCTAGTTAATATATACATATATAGGATAGTTTTTATCCCGAAAAAATGCTTCTATGGAATGTCATTGGATGATTTTCTATTTTCCACGGGATCGAAATTTACGCGGGTGAAACCAAGGGACTAGCTAGTAAAAGACATAAAAAAGGACAATAAGACACATAAAACACATACATTATAACGACTAGGAGTTAGAACGTACGTGCTAAAGGCAGCAGTGACGGCAATGCAGTCGGTTCGCCATCATTTTCAGGATGGTGTTGGTGCTGCCGAAAGCCTGCGTGCTAGGGATGTGCAGCGCTTGCGTATTGTGGTATAAAAACAGTGTATCCGCACCTCTGCAAACCTGCATCTCCACGGCAGCCCGACCAGCATACTAAAGGCGTTATTACATTGTACCCGCAGAGCGTAGTACTGCTGGGTGTCTGTGTATATCTATCCATAGGCTACTAGTATACAATGACGTGCAGTAAGCTCTGAAGTGTTCGTTTCACTTCTATCAAACAGTTTGCGAACCTGCGAACTAAAGCTGCGGGCGAGCATATTTGCCCTAATACTTTTGTGGAAAAATATCCTTATCATAATACTGATTGATTGTAATATAAATGACATATTATTATGTTTTACCATTGCAATTTATATTTTTTATTTTAGTTTATATTTTATACTATCTTCCTTATATTCCTGCACTAACATTATAAATGCGAAAGTTTGTAAGAATGTTTGTTATTCTTTCACACAAAAACTAAACGGATTTTCATGAAACTTTACAGTAATATAGCTTTCATATCAGAATAACATAATAAGTTAAAATTTTGAATAATTTTTGAAGTACGAAATCCACGCGGGCGAAGCCGCGAGCGGTAGCTAGTTCCTGCATATTTGCTAAATTACATAATACTAGAGCTTTCAGAAATTTAAACCTTTACTATTTTTTAATGTGTAGTGGTCGTCGTTAGGTACAATATATTTATTACACAAAATTCGGCTTACGCCTTAATACTTAGTAGGAACAATATACTTTCTATTTTTTTAACTTAAATTGTGGAAGCAAAGAGGAGCCCAATATAGCTCTTTCATTCTCAACCATATGGATGTTGTTGATGGATGGGTCTAGAGTCTAGACTATACTTAGGGTCAAAAATACTAGCGGGAGAGAGCTGGGTCGGTCCCCCAGGCCCCAACCAATACTCTCCCGCAGATGGTCGGATGGTGTGGCCGAATTGACAACCACATACGCTGAGTTGGGACCAATTTGTGACACCTTTAGTAAACAAAAATTACTTGTAAGCTAGTTGTTAATGTGGGTAATGTTTTGTGTGTCACAAATAAATGAATGAATCTTTCTTTCTATGGGAGGGATGCATCCGAAAATGAGTGAGTTTATAATAACTAATTCAACTATTACTATCATGGTAACCGAGAGATATACATATCATTATAGCTGCAAGTTACATACAAGCGGTATCGCTACTAGCCCCATACGGTTTAAAAGGTCAAGCCAGTAATAGCAGTATCTCATTCCGGTATAATTAGAGATATAACAACAAGGAGTCGCAGTAACAAAGATCATTTACGTGTGCGCATTAGACACTTTATAGCCTCTTTTATACTTTAACGAAGTCGTAACAAAGCCTCCGTAAACAACCGCCGCGGTAACTCACCCGCTTTGTGCGCGAAATGTTCAAATGAATTCAAACTGCATCTGTTTCATATTTACCGTGATTTCACTTTATCGTAATGTTGCGTTTGTTTCATTCTGTTTCACTTAATGATTTTTGTTTTGTTGTATAAATTAAACATACTGGTATTTGTTTTTATATTATATATTCAAAAAACGAAATTTCGAATCTAATTTATCGTCTACAAATCGTTACCCGCGGCTAAGCCCCTGTCTATATTTTTTAAACAAAAACTTAACGAAGAACAATTACAAATTAATATGTCGTTTAAATGCGTCTAAGAATATATCTACAAAGTTTAATGATGATCAGGTGAGTAGTTTCCATGTGAAAGCGTAACAAATAATCTTAAGTTCACATTTACAATATTAGTAGGACATAACTATAGGCTTTCTGATTTTTATGTATTAAACATTACCTTTGAAATTACCTGCTTACTTGCCTTTTTAGTCGCTTTAGATGAAAGTCGGTGAGAAGCAGGTCTAAGCTACCGACCCTCACTACTTAACCTCAGTTCTTTATTCCTTAAGTTAACCGAGTGCCAGACCTCACTACCCTTATCTACTCAACATGTAAGTATTTATTTAGATAATAAAGAGCACAACGTACAATTGATTGGTATTCTATCATACTAATATTTCCTATGCGCTGGGTTTCTTTCATATAAAACCTTCTGAACGGGTTAATTTAATATAAAATGTCACAAAATAATCTATATCCAGAGAAAAACAAGCTTTAAAACTCACACAGTTACATTGTAAGTAACTTTAATTTATTTTATAAACACTTAAATGCGTAATGAAGAATTGTCTCGTAGAGCGCGAGCGCGTCTCCCCCGTTGAAGTCTTTTACACGCCGACGTGCTGACGTTGCAATGATTTTGTTATTTCGTCACTTTTTTATACGTTTAGTTCATCTATCATGTTCATCATTATATTCAAAATCATCAGCCCTTATCAATGCGGGACATAGTTGTCAATATGAAATGTAGACAGTATCGTAGTAAGCTATAAACTAGCTGAATCCACTTATGTGAATCGGAAAGGCATCGCTACCAGTGAATAATCTTTTTAGAGGCGCTGAGGCGCGTCGCGTCGCCCACGCCGCGGATGTACCTGCAGTCTGAGGCACAGCTCGCCTCGACTTGGTCTGGTAATACGATATGCCTCAGGGAAATATATTGTGTCTACTGGAGTAGGGGCCAGCAGCACATCGTCTGGTGGCAAGTTTATCGGTGCATTTAGCATAAGTCAATTATTTGAAGATCAGTTCTAATTTTATTTGTCCCGTTTGGCTCATGAACATGTTCCCACTAGGGCTACTCTTGTTTTCAGGATCGA
>LUGF01026400.1:113310-145473 GCA_001625245.1 Calycopis cecrops
AAGCTATAAACTAGCTGAATCCACTTAAGTGAATCGGAAAGGCATCGCTACCAGTGAATAATCTTTTTAGAGGCGCTGAGGCGCGTCGCGTCGCCCACGCCGCGGATGTACCTGCAGTCTGAGGCACAGTTCGCCTCGACTTGGTCTGGTAATACGATATGCCTCAGGGAAATATATTGTGTCTACTGGAGTAGGGGCCAGCAGCACATCGTCTGGTGGCAAGTTTATCGGTGCATTTAGCATAAGTCAATTATTTGAAGATCGGTTCTAATTTTATTTGTCCCGTTTGGCTCATGAACATGTTCCCACTAGGGCTACTCCTGTTTTCAGGATCGAAAGCTAAATCTAAGAGTGGGATTCGTTGGATTTAATGATATGATGATTTAACAATATGAAGATATTTAGCGGATCCGCCTACATCCATTTTCTGCCAAATAAACGGCTCTGAGTAATAAATCTTTACCACGTCTTTATGTACAGAGTCTCAACCGCAGCTATGAACATGCGATATTTACAAACTCTGGTTAATATTAAAGGGTTTTTAAATTAAAACGAGTTTGTAAATCAGTAGATTCACAGCATTTTGTATACACAGCGTGTAGACAGCGTTATAGCGTTTAATTTAGTAAGCTTCAAAACCCAACTTATTTTATAATGACTTATTTTCATGGGTCAATTTAAAAAATATTTCAGCCTAATTAAATGCATCGTTTGTGCTGTTTTTTATAGAATATGCATTTGAAATGGCGACCCCCACGAATATCTTCATAAGTTACCCACTCTTCCCTCCTCCCCTTACAGAGACTGCTGATAATTAACGAACTTCACAAATATGAAAGCATAACTGGCATTTTATCGCATGACGGTATAGTGTTAAAAAAATATGGCGACCAACCAAATTGTGCAATCTAACTTCCAACTTTGTCACATTGTCACGTGCAAAATAGCATCACTTCCGGTCAAACGTAGGCGCCTGATCAAGCTCGTTGAATTTAAAAACGAAACCGCGAATAAAATACGCAACCTCCATAAGGTGCGCTATAGATCTTGCTCGCCCGATTTGGATGCTATCCGTGGGATCGGTTGACTTGTGGAACGTGCAACCCATCGCTGGGTCCAGATAGAGAGAGAACTGTAATAAATACCATAAAACTGTTGCATAAAGTGACATAACTAAAATATTATGTGATTGGTAATGTACAAATATGAAATTATATTTAAATACATATTACACAGAGATACCAAATATATCCTTTCCCTTCCTCACACGAGCCTTTTAGTTAAAAAAAACACATAGGTACAGCCATGTTTAAATACGTAGGTATCTGAAAATATATAGCAATAAACTATTAGTTTGACAAATAATAAACTAATAACCAATCATAATATAATTCAATTTGCATTTAATTATATTATATTAACATAAATATTCAATTTGGGTGTACCTATATGGAATATTATTGATACGATGAGGAACTTTGACTTGTATTATTATTTATTAATATTAGAGTTAATATCTACTAGTAGGCCTCCGAAACTACGTGTTTATACAACATTTTTTTCTCATTTTTTTCTTCAGCACGAGCTCTCCAAAAAGATGATATCTCTAAATAGTCCCAAATTTCTAGGACAAACAACGTCTTACGCTGTTAATATATAGGTTAGCACGGTGTACACCCGGCCTTATTCGGCTGGCTTATAGTTATTGGCTCGGAATCGTACAATTTATCAGGGCATGTTGCGCCGCCATCGCACCCCAGTTCTTCTCCGCTCAACTCTACACCTCCTATCGTCCTGCTGTCAATTTGCCGATATGAATTAAATTTACTCTTCGTGTATTACGCTATGAGTTATTGTCAAAATATACGGAATATAAAAGTAGCTTTGGGATATTTTTTCATTGAATATTACATCGTTACTAGCTGTTTCATCCGCGTATTCTAATAGGAGTACACTTAAGTACAAACCTAAGTACACTTCCAGATTGTAATCTGGCTATGCCCAATGTCATCTAAACTCTTTCAGTACTTTTTGACATAAAAAGTGTGAAAGGATAACAAACATACACACAAACCCTTCCCTTTTATAATAATATGGATGTTACTACACTTTTTTATGTCGATTGGAACCGAGAAGACTTGATTCGCCATCACCATTTCGAGCGTGGTTCATTCGTGCACTGGTCAATAATTCCGCTAAATCCGTTAACACTTGAAAAACTGCCCAAGTCGAAGGTTCCGTTTAAATGCTCATAGCACTGAAACAATATTTAAATTTACATTTGCGGTCGCCTTCGCATACATATTTAGTACAAAACGAACTACGCACAAGTTTGTAATGGTCATTTTTCTGCGTTGTATGTAATTATAATTTACCAAATTTTTTGCATTCGTCATAGCGCGAGAGGTACGAAAAATACATGTGTGAAACTTTCAACTGTCTAGCAATTCATAGGTAGGAGGGTATTAGGTTCATAAGATAGAGCCTAGTGACAAACGGTTTTATCCTTTGACTACGGAACCCTAAAGTCATATCGTTACATGTTAATTGGAAGAGACGTGTGCTATATCATCGCGACTTCGGTAACTGTCGCGCACTCGGTAACGATCGGGTTCCGTCGCCAGTCCTCGGCAGGTAGCGCAGGTAGCTTATTAGCATTTCT
The DNA here is from genome assembly GCA_001625245.1 of Calycopis cecrops. Classification (NCBI taxonomy): domain Eukaryota; kingdom Metazoa; phylum Arthropoda; class Insecta; order Lepidoptera; family Lycaenidae; genus Calycopis; species Calycopis cecrops. The sequence goes on from LUGF01026400.1 coordinate 115,973, forward strand.
AAGAAATTAACTTATTAACATACCACTTTCTATTTTTGTCCTGATTCTTTTTTTATTTCACGGAGCGTGTAGGTGACTTTAATAGACTCGTTAAGATATCGTATGATTAATTAACAGCCTTGCCCGCAGCGCCATTATACGAGTATGTTTTATTGATATTGCGATTTTAATATCACAACAAAAATGTACCTACACTTTGTAAATTTATGTTATATTCGTGTTAATTTTTTTAAACTCGAAAGATAAATACTTATTGTTTAACTCACCATTTACTCCATTAATTTCTATGGAATTCGCCACAAATATGGAACTAATGCTAGTCTATAAAGAAATTCGTCAAGGAGATTTATTAACGTTACAATCTAAGATAACATAATTGTTATTTACTTTAGTGACGTTAGGCAGGAAAAAATATCACGACCTCGTGTCAGCAAACATGCTATACGTAGCTCTGCCATAACAGGTCGTAGCTACGCGCCGCCAGTTTCTGCCAGCTGTCATCGTAGCTAGACTTTCCTATGCTACGTACATAATTTTAAGATTGTTGGAAGTTTTCTCTTCTATCGGCGTTCCCTGTGAATGCCTGCTTTGTTGTACGCGATTATTTACATTATATCTATTTAAGCCTCCAATCGGATCCCTTATCCTAACCTAGTATAAAATGAACAATCTGACAAATAATGTCATTAAGGTTCCATCAACATTATATTTTGTTTAACGGCATTTTTCCATCAAAACACTAATATAGGACTTTCAAGATGACAGTTTAAGTTAATTACAACAAATATCAGACTTTATTAAAATGTAGAGATAATTCGATTACATCCATTTATGCAGAAATACATAAAGTATACTTTAACTTTTAGTTCCGTAATATAACCTGAATGACTGTTTATTATTATGATGGTAATTCATGGAGTAAATTTATCATTCTAATTTCAATTATCCCATTAAGAAAGTTAATAAAAAGTTATAAAAATATAAGAGTCATGTGACGTACCAACTTATAAATAGATAATAAATAAGTAATTAGTCGGTATGGCCGTACCGCCGTACCGTCTCAGCGGGATTTATCTCGAGACATTCATTTTGGTTTATGTCCATTAATTGCGTCGTTGAACAAAGTGTAAACCTAAATTATTGTACTTTCTACTAAAAAATAATTTTATGCGAACCATATTTAAAAGAATTGACACTTTATAGGCCTCTTAGTATTTATATATCCTCTATTTCATACGCAGGCACTAAATCATGGGAGATTATGAATTGTAACGATGTCATATCAAGAGTGGGTTAGGTAATTTATTGAAAGGTGCGCATTGAAATCGCATTTATTTGTGCGCACGCGCCGACGTGCGACGTTACAAATCATGCTTATCGACGCACCGCGACTTAGTCCATTGCCGCCGAAGCTCCTAAATCTAGACGGATCTAGATGCTTTCTTACTTATTTACACAGCTCGGCGCAGATAATATTCATTATGCATTAACGTTGCTTTGTTTCAGCGATAAACCAATAGACATTTGTTGTGATAATGATATAATAATGTGATCTTACACTTCTCACTGTAGGGAACTGGTATCGAAATCGGAGCTGAATGGAATTGGATAATAGTCGTCAGCTAGGACTGGTGTATCGACTATTGCGGCTAATGTAAAGAATACTGTGATGACTAAGCTTTATCCTTTCGAATAGAAAGTAAGTAGCTAGACACCGCTTTAGCACAGATCATGTATTAGCACAGAGTATATTTATATAAGAGGTAGTGCCAAGATCATCATCATCATCATCATCAGCCTATTGCAGTCCACTGTTGGACATAGCCGTCTCCAGTGCCAAGGTACATTGCAGCAAAATTGGGCCGAGACGACTAGGGAGGTAACTCTTGCCCACATGAAACCTCCCTAAAGCGACCCCTTGCAGGAGAGGAGTAAAAGAGGGCAAAGCATGTGCGTAACAAACATCCGGATGTCCATGAGCGTCGATAGCCTTCAAAAGGCTACTACTTCTCGTTTGCCCCCTTGTACTATAAAAAAGGAAGTGATAATGATTATTGTGATAAAGATATGTGAAATTACGTCTATAGGTTTATTTTGTTATTAGTTCCTTATTAAGCAGTAAATTCCCGCCGAGCTACAATAATTATTATTTGTCTATAAGGTAAATTGCCACTTTCTAACAATCAGTGGACATATATAGTAAATTAGTAGGCAAACTAGCAATCTACCACACTGCAGGTAGGTAGGTACTGGGTTAACATCAGACATATGCCGAGATAGCTGTCTAAATGAAACACAAATTTTGACGTTCATCTTGACGTTTCTGTTCTCTAGATAAAACTAACGAATTGTAGAAGTCAGGAAGAAGTTAGTAATTACATTCTGTTTTTATAAGAACATCTGTACGTTATTATCAAAAAGTATCTTAAATAAATAATACAAATATCAAATAGATATTTGTATGAATAAAATAAATAATTTTATAAAATCCCAAGCGTCCATGCAGTACATGAAATCATTACGACTGTATAACTACAGATATAAACTGTACAGATATAAATAAATAACATGATTAAAAACCAATGAATGAATAACAAAACAGGTACCTACTCTAGCTGCGCACGGGTACCGCACATAATCCCAATAAGGACAACTATCAGATAACATTCGAAAAATCTAATTAATTTTTTCCTTTTCAAAGCGTACAGTTACAATTAAAATGACAATGAGAAATGTTTACGAGCGAGGTCAAATTAGTGTCGAAAGCATTCGCGTTATCTGAAAGGCGATCGGATATTGGTAATAGAAAAGTTCAAAGTTGTAGCGGAGTGCGAGTGAACTCTAATTGGTACTGCGTATCGACGGTCAATCTCGGATAAGATAATCACGATGCAAATAGGAACAGAATTAATTAATTAGAATGCGTCGGATTGGGCGCGCCGAGACGCTGCGCACGCGCCGGCCGCCGGTGGTCGGGGGACCAATCAGCGCGTATCGCATCGCTCGCATGCGCCGCGGCCGGACCGCTCCCGGACTTCACCACTTGTAATTGGCATTCGTGTAGGCTGCGCTGTCGCTTAGCGGGACTTCAATATGCATTTATATTCTTATTATACTCATTTATACACTTTTAATAAAGCCAATAAGTATGCTATTAGCTTTAAAGTGAAACTTGATGGGATTCAATAAGATTCAAATAATTTAGTTATTGTTTTAATTTAAAGATTAAAAGTCTTATAACGGTTATATTTTATTATACATGAAGGTTAAATGTTATTGAATAACGGTAATGTTAATGTGTGACTGGTTCACACTCAAAAATCAAGTTATCAAATGTCATGTAGAGAAAAGCTTTTGACCATATACACTTCACAAGCTCTATATCCTTATACTGTGCCATTTCTCTGTCCTCACATAGACTTAAGGTGAATCGTCGATAAATACCTATAATCTAGAGGCTCGTTAATATACCTACATTTTATATAGGTATAGTTACAGTATACATCCTCATTATATATATTAGTGAATTCTGTATGCCATAGGCCACGGCAATAATTTTCTCAAATTTTTATAGTAAATTAAATACTTATTTTTTTTAAATACTACAAGGAGAATGGAATACTTAATTTTCTTTTTAGTTTTTACACTTTGATTTCAAACTTAGTGTTGCTATTGCGGCATGAAAAGCATTATCTCCTTAGATATACAGTCTAAGTCTTATTTTTTTTATTAATGTAAGCAATGTAAAGTACTTGATGATCTAATAAGAATAATTATTTAAAAAAAATAAGTCTTACTAGATTATTCTGGCATTTGAATAAATCTTTCTTGTATTTTTTGAGAAACCCTGCTAGAGGCCAATATATTATAAACTACAATGTTTGCAGCCCTTCCGTCTCTCTCCGCTCTCGCTTGTCCTTAAATTCAGCTCGTATAAGGGCAAGCGAGTGAAGCGGAAGCGACGTCGCCGCATGAAGGCGGTGTGGAGAGTTTATCGCAAGTGTCGTCGTCAGGAAGGATCGGGTTACTCGTCGTTAAGAACAGGTAATTGGCTGATATTAAGATCGAGAAGAGCTAGTCTAATAAGAAATATTGTCCAGTTATAAAGTATCATATTTAGTTTCAGCAGCATAAAATGTATACGTTAATAAATTTTCTACTCCCATTTTCTCCCCTTGTTAATGAATAAAAAATGATTTCTTTGGACTAAATGCTGTCTCAATTTCAGTTTCATCAGCCCTGCAGTTTCAGTTGCGCGTTGATTGATCAGTCAGTCAGAGTCAAAACAAGTCATCTACCTATACTAATATTATAAAGAGGAAAGATTTGTTTGTTTATTTGTTTGTTATAAATAGGCTGCGAAACTACTCGACCGATCTGAAAATTTCTTTTACCATATTTAAAATTTTCTGCATATCTGATTAAAGCGCTCTCTGTAAAATTTAAAAAAACATTGAACGCGTAATAAAAATGCTAATGGCCCTGATTCATCTGGAATTTGTTTAATGTATTTATCAGTTACGATCAGCACAAGCTTTAACTATGAGATATGTAAAATACTGTTAATGTCTCTTGTTCTAATGAGGAACAGTGCTCAACCACAGCTGTAGGGAGAACTGAGAGCCAAAATTCGAGTCCCAGGTCGGTCCGAAATTATTGGGATTTTTCAATTTGTAATGAGCCTTAAATCGAGAAACTGGTGGTGTTTCACCTCCGTGCCTCCGAGAGAACGATAAGCATCGGCCCTGTGCGTGTTTTTTTGTGATGACGTCGTCTCTTTGGAATAGGAGAATGAATGACCTGCGCTGGCGCGTTTCGTGCTGTGTGTAAGTAGCCGGTGGCCCATGGAGGTGGCAGGAGAAAGGAGGGCATCGCATCTGATTAGCCGCTGTTCGGATGTCTATGGGTGTCGGCAGTAATGAAAATGGCTCCGACTGCTCGTTTGCCCCTAAACCATTAAAAAAAAAAACTGACCCCTTAGACATCCGCATAGATGTTAGATATATGTGTTGCCCTCCTTCCTTCTCTCCTACTTACACACCGCACAAAACACGACCGCACAGCTGTCACTGTACGCTAGTATCGTGTAAGCGAGAGGCACCTCCCCGGACGTGCCGGCCCAATTCGGCTGCATGACTACATAGCACACCTATCACTAATAATATATTATATCTCTTACTAATTACATATTATACTATTAATATAAAATGTGACTACTGTTCAGAATGGACATATGATACATGTCTACTTTCTCCACTGTACTGTCACTACTAAATGTAGCAATTCGTTCCGCCTCTCCATTATAATCACATCAAACAAAGGTTACAGGTAGCATTTACACTCACAACCTTTGATACGACAAGGAATTTCCTAAGATGTTATCTCCGCTCCGAACATTTCGATTATAAGTGTGATTCAATACAAAGGTATCTAACTTAAAGAAACGTGCACTTGCCTGACAGGGTTAGGAGGTTAATACAGATAGATTGTTATCTTATTGGTCCACTTTCCTATTATTGCATGACATTACGTTATTGGCCATGACTCTCGAAGAAAACTATGCATCATTCGCTATAGAATAAATAGCTGTATTGTAAGTTAATTAGTGGAGGATGTTGTTGACGTCACGACATTGTAGCCAGTCTATCTATGTATATCTAATTAGATTAGCATAATATATACACTAATTTACTACTTATTAGATTAACAATAATATAAATGTTAGACTAATTCGATTAACTTTACTAGATTTGTTATTACATAACATTAATACAAAAAATAAATTATTCTAACATGTCAACCAAACACTATATTATGTCCACCATAAGTTTACATAATGTATTTGAACTGTAGTGTATAAATGAAAAATATTTTTACCCTTGTGTCAGAGGGGGGATAATGTTTTACGCGTGTATATGTAGGTATGTACATTTCTATGTTCTTGTTGGATTTTAACGTATGAAGATTGAAGTGTCGTTAGGATCATCTTGATAGCGCGAGTGACACTGGTACACTCAAATACATTTTAAACTATCGATATTTATACAAATTTAATGTTAGTTATTTCCTACTTATTAAATACGTGTGCAGAAGAGATACTGTTCTTACTGTTTTATATTTCTCATTCAATTAAAAGCTTGCTCTGTGGAATTACAATAATAAGATATGGGACTATAATTGTGGACCGAGGCTTTACATGCTGAGCAAGAAAATGTGATGAAAGAATTCGACCCATCCATCTCTAGTTGGCTGGTACGTTATTCCTGCGCCACAAAAATATGTTCCAGCGATTGGTTTTTGATGTTGCTCCGCGCGTGATCACGTCTCTGATTACACGAGGTGTTTGTTAAATACTTGATACTAAAGCCGTAACTACTTAGCTTGGTATTAATTGAAATATCTACTTTTTAGAATAATTATGTTCATTACACCTCAAAAGTTCTATAATTTCATTTTTGTAGATTCACTAATCCTCGTCATCATCATCATCATCGTTATCAGCCAGAAGACGTCCACTGTTGGACACAGGCCTCCCCCAAAGAGCTCCAAAAGTCACGGTCACTAATTATTAATTAATTAGATTCGCTCATCGCGAATACAAAAATTTACTTGTAAGCATAAATAGATATATTATAATACCTAGTTATAAGTTTACACATAAATAGAAATTTAACATGTTTAGCCATGAGCGCGATGTCAATAATTATAAGAAGACGTCGATATCACTAACTCTATCGTTAAGTGGAAGAGTATCTGTTTTATTTTTTTATTCATACAATAATGTAAAGCCTTTGTGGACATGTTAAGATTTTTGAGCACAATAAAGAATATTTCATTCATTCATTCAAAATATGATTGGCGGCTTTTGTATCAAACAAGACGCACCTCATGTATGAGTCGTATTAGTGTAATGTATTTACACGCAGGGCTGAAGGGTTGCGTTGGAGACGAGGGGAAAATCTGATTACCATGATAACCGTTATTAAATGATGGACATATGATAATAATTATGGAGTGACCAAATTAATATAGAATTTTAATTAAATTATATTGCATTACGATGTAAGGGGTACTGGGTCACTTGAATACATTTGTCCTCTGCGCTCTCGCTAAAGACAGAACATAGAAACTAATTGAAAGCCAACACGAATTTCACATACTTATTTATTTAAATAAAACTCAAACGTGACATAGCCATCTATCAACGCACAGCCCAAACCACTGGACGGATCAATCTGAAATTTGGAATTCTGGTAGATGTTACGACGTAGGCATCCGCTAAGAAAGGATTTTTAGGAATTCAACACCTAAGGGGGTGAAATAGGGTGTTGAAGTTTATATGGATTTCTTAGAAATTAAACGCGAGTGAAACCGCGGGGCACAGCTAGTAACAAATATGTATCCTACTAATATTATAAATGCGAAAGTTTGTATGTTTGTTTGTTTGTTTTGTCACACTTGTCACATACATGGAGAGTAATTTGGATTAACATATAGGATAGTTTTTATCCCGAAAAATGTTTCTATGGGATGCCATGGGATGATTCTATATTTTCCATCGGGATCGAAACTTACGCGGGTGAAGCCGTGGGGCGCAGCTTGTATTAATATACATTAAGGTTAAGAAGTGGATATTCATATTCCCGAGTCTTGCCATTTCCTTTATGCTATAATATGACAAACAAATGGACAACACAAATTGTGAGAAAAATGATCACACTACATATTTTTACCCTCGATGTCTACTCTAAAACGTAGCCCCAAAGAGATGACAAGATTTGAGACCCGTATAAAAGTCAAAAGTAGTTCAGTAAGAAGTTGCTACACTGCAGCCAAATCGGGCAGGCACCACCGGGGTTTCACTCTAGTGTAGTTTGTGAGTAGCCTCTGGTCCATTGGGAGAATGGAGTGAAGAAGAGGAACGCATCTGCATATGCGGATATTAGGAGGTGGCGGTAGTTGCCAAATGGCTTCGAGTGGTGACTTGTACACATATGGTATAGAAAAAGTATAGACCTCTTTACATACCGACCAACCGCACAAAGTAGCGGTATTTAACGGACTTCGTATGGTTTGCTAGTCTCTAAAGCAGTGATTCCCAAGCAGTGGTCCGCAGATGCCAAAATATGGTCCGCGAATAATTTTAAATTCAGCGTGTGCAGTATAGATACAGTGCAGTTAGTGAGACGAAAGATATTTTTATTATACCTACCTACATGGTCCCTGCTATCTAGAGCGATATAAATGTGGTCCCTGGCCAAGAAAAGATTGGGAACTCTTGCTCTAGAGATAGCGCATCTGCATTTTCTTGATACAGATGTTCATGGGTATCGGTAATAAAGTGGGAAGTAATAGCACCATTTGGTCACCTGGGGTGTTACTTCCCACTTTGCTAGTCCTATACTTTTTATTGAATTGGACATAACAAGCACAATTGCCGTTTCACACCAATACTGTTAAAAAATCATATGACTACGAGCGGAGGTATTTCTTTTATCTATTTAAATAATCCTATTAGTAGTACCTACATAATTAGTGATGGGTTGCAAGGTGTGCCTAGAATTTTCAATCAACCTGACCTGATCTGGCCAATAAAGGTAACATTCAAAGTTTACGACTTATTATATATTTCCGTTTATAATGCAAAAAAATAGTGAAGAAAATAATAATACTGTAGTAGGTAGACATTCTTCATAGATGCATCTTAATGATAAGAAATCTTAATTATTTTCCTTGTTTAATAAAACAAAATACGTATTTGTATTTCTATGATGATTTAAAACTATAATAATAACCTACTTATTTTTTTATATTATGTGAAAGTAGATAAGGTGGTGGAATGAAAGATAAAATAATTTGTAATTTTATATTTTTTTCAAAAAAAGGAGGTAACAGAAAGGAACGCATTTCGGCGATATTACAATTTTACAGCCTCATGTATGGGTAAATTATATTAATTCTTATTATAAATAAATTTTACAACATAGATAGTGTAACTTTTTTAAGAAATATATTAATTATTTATAATTAAGGCACTTTGTACATGGCTCAACTTTATCTACGAATATTCATAATGTGTATGACACTCGGCAAATGCCATATGACTAGTAGCGCCGCGGCGAGCGCGCGACATATATATCTAAATTTACTTACTCTACCTTACAACTAAGAGGCATTTTACATTGGTCCCTAAAATTATATGGTTTACAAGTTAACACACGTTCTTAAATATACAAAATAATTTAAATAAATGTCTTCAAGTGCCATATTCTTTTCTTATTTACAGATTAAATTATAGACCAAGCATTCTGTTTCTTAATTCTAAGTTAATAAGCATGCACAGTCGCTGTCGGTGGGAGTTCTTGGTGGACGTGGTGTGTGGGCACCGTCTCCGGTCTATACTCGTAGGGCGAGGTGCTGGGAGCGCCGCAGCCGCCCTCCAGGTGTTTACTCAGGAGAGACATTCTGGAGAAAGTCTTCCCGCAACCAGAGCACGAGTACTTCTTCACATCTGAGTGGGTTTGTAAATGCGCCCTGAGGTTCGATCGGTCGGCAAACGCGCGCCGACAGTGGTGGCAAGAAAACGGCTTTTCTCCGGTGTGCGTTCTAATGTGTCCCTGTAATAACCACGGACGCGAGAAAGCCTTACCACATAAATGGCACTTGCAAGGTAGCGTGTGCGTTCTTATGTGCATTTTAAGTGCGCCAAGTGATGTGTAAACTTTAGCACAAAATTTACAGCTGAACGACTTCCTCGCCATGCTCCCCTCGGCCGCCGCGCAGTGGTACTGCTGATGTTTCGACAGGCCCGAGTACGTGGAGTAGGATTTTGAACAGTCTGGGCATTGGTAGCGGGGACGCCGTTGGCCAGAAACTGACACGCCAGAATCGGAGGATACCGAGCCTGGCGAGCGGAGATCTTCCGGACAGGGAGGTGGGGAGCACGACAGAGGCGGTGATGCTGGTGAGTAACGCGCGTACATCTGCGTGTGCGCAGGCGGCGAGAGAGACGGGGCTGCAGCGTAAAGCTCTTCCAGTGGATAATTGGGATAGAACGCTGGCAGATACGGATACTGCGGCCTGGGACGGGCGAGTTCTGTCGGTGCATATTCTAAACGTTCACGACACGCTTGGAAGTATTCTATCTGTTCTTGGGGCCACTCTCTTGGTTCCGCTTTAACTGTCACTGGTGTAACTACTGGAGTAGGAGCATACACTTTGTTTGAATTTTGAGCCGTTCTTGAGAGGTCTTCGGGTTTCGTACTGAGATTTTGAGGTTCATCATTTTCTGTACCTGTAGACAAATTTAAAATAACATAAGTATCGTTTGTAGATTTGCTTAAGACTATGTAGAAAATTAAAAAGAAATAAAATTCTAGCTCTCAACTAAATTTAAATATTTCTTTCGTTAATTTGGTCACATATCGTATTTTAATAAAGGAGAAAAAATCACAAACATTAAGCTAATCAAGCGAAATTTACATAAGACTTTATATAATAATTTTGAATAGGTTTGTCATAAATTATATATAATAAGTGATTAATTAGAATGTTAACTTACATTTATAGTCGTTATAGGCGCGCGTAGACATGTGGGCGGGGTGAGGCGGCGTAGTGGGCGGCGTCGCCGGCCGCTCCGCCCGGACCAGCACCGGCCGCTTCTTCAGCGGACAGTGGGCATACTTTTTAGATATCAGCGCACGAGCCGATTGCGAATCTTCCACAAGCATCTTGCACTTCTTAACACAACACTCAATTAAAATTGTCAACCGCTAAGCACAAGTTCACTAGTATAAATTATAAACAACAGTCCATTTGTCACTGATGCGCCGGAGTCGAGTGAATCGGGACGCGAGCGACACGTTCACGGTTCGGCGTTCGGAAACGAAGTGGTGCGGTGAGGGAGCTCCGGCGCTTATAAGGGCTCCCCGTCATCGCGGGCCAGGTGGCGGCGGGCAGGCAGCGCACGTGCGCCGTGCCCAATAGTGCGCGGGCCCGCGATGGGGCGCGGCGCGGGGCGGCGGCACCTGCGCGCGCGCACCCGGCCGCGCCGCCGTGCTATATGCTCGCTGCGCAGCCTCACAGCCGCACCGTCCGGATGGGGCCGTCGACAAAGTCGGCGATCTAATTTTTTGCGCAACTGTCGGGGTTAAGCACCTTTGAACTGAGCTACGTTTTTGTTAAACGGTCTCATAATAACTAATAATAATAACCGAACAAACCGTCGTTTCGTATATTTAGATCCTACAAAAACGCTTAGTGCTTTTCAGATTGCATCTGCATATAAATATACATACACAAGCACTTAAATATATATAGGTACACTGCAGTATTTAATAATTCGGAAGCTATTCCGTCTCCGGTTTTAAGCTTATTTTAATTTAGTAATAATTCTATTAACTTAATGATTTAATAGAATAGGATTGGTTGTCATTTATAATGCCAACGTTATTAAATTCTTAACTTTACCTACTTAATTTATACCCATTGTTTCTACTGAACCTAATGCTTGACAATTTAGGACAAATATTAATTTGCTAAACATAAAATAAGTAAGTCTAAAAAGGACTCTTAAGGTTACCAATCAATCATCAATCAAATTAAACCATTTTCTTTGCATTAAGTATGTCCAGTGTAATTAAAAGTCAAGCCACAACCATCGCCATTCCTAAATCAATATCAGATACGCAAAGCAATCAAATATGTGGCTATTAAGTTTCTATTTTTGTGTCCTACTCCTATAGTCCTAGTCCTATTCACAAAAAAAACATTTTTAAACTGAAAATTGACTGCCATTTATGTTACAAAGTTGACGTTAAAGCTAAGAGGTGTTTGATGACATATGACAGAGAAAAAAGTTTCTTCCAAGGATGACCGTAAATTACAGTTATGGTGTTTCAAAATTACTTTACTTCATCCTATCCAGAAATTAGTAGGCTTACATAAGATCTCCGTTATAAATAAATGTAAATAACAATTTTGAGACATCGTAGAATATGTTGACTTTGCTATAGCAATAAATAGTTAAGTGCAATCTCTAGTTAGATCAAATGTTTATGATTAATAACACCCGTTATAGTGTTCTTGATCGATGTCATACGCCGACCTAGTTGGCAAAAATGGTTATGTTATATGAGACAAAGATGACACATTGACTTATTTACGATGATGTTTGTAGAACATAAGAGGCATAGAGCTCTGTTACAAGAGAAGACCTTGTCCCGTTTTAACGATTGCTCCATATTAATCCCTACGCCTTTAAAGGAGCTCGATGTTTTTAAAATAAAATATTATGCATTTATCTAAAAGCTAACAAAGTAATGAGTAAAGTATATTTTTAATTATAACAGTTCATTAGGAAATAATGCATTTTGCCCTTCAAAATATAAACAAACAAGTATTTTATTGTTAAATCTGTAATCACTTTTAAGCGTCTCTAACAAAAGGATACAATTAAAGTTTAATGGTTGGACGCGATAACAGAATATGTAAAAACATGTTTGTTTCTTTTTTTGGTAGGTAATTGTTATTTGAAATCCTAAATATTATATAACCCTGTAAAGTATTTTCTGGATCTTAAATAATAATTTGATTTATATTTTACTACTGTTAAATACAGCTGTTAATTTTATTAGGCTTGATATTTTTTACAAACTCTCGTTTAGGGGCTGAATATAAAAAAATATTTGTTTTATTTCTTGCGATCTCTTATATCATCGCGTATTCTCGCGATCGCGACAGTGGAACCAGCGCCAATATTTCGGCACTGCATAGATAATACTTTAACCCTGGTCACATTTAGTGTTATGCTTGATAGGTACTTCTGAAATATTTGCCGTGACAACAGATCCGTCTAACAAGTGCCTTGGAACTATTTAGCGGCTTCAGCATTTAGTCCACGCCTCATATAACTCACGAACGTGTCATAACATAATACTCAACGTGCGATACATTCTTTGTTTATATCTACCTACTTGATTACACAAGTGCATTGAATAACTTATCGTTTTCGTTTTTAATCATATCGCTTCATCGCTGAAACTTTAAACATAAGCTACCAAATGATAGACAAAACAAAACGCGTGATTCCGTGGGCATACATAACCTGAACTACTCATTATCATTGAAAACTATAACAAAATAGGTTAGTTTTTATCTATTTTTTTATTTAAATAGTAAATAATATGTAGGTTTTATATTATCTAAGTATGTAAGTAGGTAGTTTCCTACATAGATTTTCAGTTCTTGTATATGGCCCTAGAAGCACATAGGTACGAATTTTATAACCTAATGCGTGTTGACATCATGTTTAGTCTACAGTTGAGTGTTTCTGATAATAATGGCAATTACCAAGAGATGTGTCTCTATCACGTATCAATTGTGTGACGCGATCAATATATTTCATCCCCACGTATTAATTTATTCGATATACTTATTCAAAAAGCATGTTCATGTTTTTGAAATATTAAATGAATAGATTACGTTTGCAATACTTTTCTCTTAGATACGTATAATTATAAGAGCAGTCCCCCATAACTCAACAGTTGCGTTTTTATTGTTTGTTTCAAACGATCACTCGTTTGCGCAACGTACTAATAGGGACATGTGCAATTAATAATAATACTCTTGTGAAGTAGCGAAAGCCGGTTTGTTGTGAAAGACTTCCGTGTCCTGCTCCAAGATGAAATGCAACGGGAAGGTCCGCAACCCCTTCGTAACGCGGAAATACAATGTCCGTGATTCTTTTGTTATAAGTTTTTGAGACCAGTGTTAATTCCCACAGGCCACGGTGTTCCCGCACCAATTTAGGTATTCTCACAGAACAAGTTTGTAAAGGTCTGGCATAGGCATACGAACACCAATTACATACCAAAGCTCACCACACAATGTTACAAGAAGGAAATATTTGTCACCAGGATTATAATATTAAAATAAAATGATTTCTCTTCTACTAATTCATATTTTTATAATTATTGTAGACATTTATATTATATATATATAAAGTTAATTTAAATTAATCTGATGTCTTATTAGAATAGTTATAAAGAAGACTGCATAAATTTTGATAAAAGCTCCAGAGGTGAATTTTGCTTTAAGTACCAATGATAGATAATAATGTTGCTTTACGCTAACTCTACATTTTTAGACAACAATAGAGTGATCTGCAGATTAGCTACAATACCTGTTACAAGTATAAACTTTTATTTTATTACTGAGTTTGATATTTACAAGAACATGAAATGAAATCACATCAGTACCTTTCAGGAGAAATTAAGCGAATTATCATCAGCTCCATCTGTGTTACTTACAAATAAAATAAATAATTTGCCTCAGACTTATAATTATTGTACTGATATGATCGTCAGTTCCAACCACATAACATATTAATAACGAATGATAAGTGAGTATCGCCAAAATGGTTTATGAGCTGTAGGTATAATATATTGTATAGAGATGTGCTGATTGCTGTGGAAGTGATAAAAAGACGCATATTTTTAACGTGTGACCCATATTAAATTTGACACCATATTTTTTGTATACTTTGATTCTCGCAGAGTTTAGTTTTGATCGTTATCGTTTTCTCACCCATTCTCCTTGCGAAATCGATTATTTTTTTTGTATTGAATATATTGTTGAGTTTTAAGTGATTTCTTTTCCTACGAGGTATTCTGTGCTCTGTATATCTCTGTGATAAACATTTTTAGGGAAGAAAATAGTTTACTCTTTTATTAGTGCACTATTGTATACACATGATTGACTCAAGCAAGGTGCTCTCGACTTCTATCGATTCAAATAATCATTCCTTGTTCACCTAGAATAGGACGGAACACTCAACAACAGCTGTCGAGTCAGCAACTCGACATCAGCCATTGACGAACATCATCACGATGACGTATTGTGAAACTGTAGCATGACTCAGTATGCAAATGTGTCAAGGAGTCGGCGAGCGCATCGATCGCTCGATTGTGCACGTCTGTGACTAATCGCGCTGATCGCCGGTCAATAGATATCCGAACGATATCATCTCTTCAATCGCGTCCACTTATACAGATATTCTAAACTAAATGTCCGTCATTAAATAAGTGCTGTTCTCGAGAAGTTATGAATGAACTCTTATCTGGCCGCGCCTGGGAAACGTAAACAGTTTACGGCCAGTCAGTTTGTTGCAAACGAAACTGTAAACATCGTGTCATTAGTTGATATAATTGCGGTGATAGAATTTGTTTACGCCGCTGTTCAATTAGATAAATAATATTCATAATGAAACGAAATGAGAATGAAGAATGTAAATAATTACTTTAGCCGGCGTTTTGTCACGTACCTTCGATATGATATTCATCACTATCAGTGTATTCGCTAAATATACAAATTACTACTCTATGTTCTAACACTATGTTATAATATAAGGTGAGAACAACCAAAGGGCGAGCATAGATGTATTACCTAGTCTAGTCATAAGTTCTGTTACAAAAAAGAAAAAAAATATTTTTGTAATTGCAAATAACATTTATTACTTTAACAGTGTGTTAGTTTATTACACAAATATAAAACAATTAAAAATATAAAAAGCTTATTCGAACTGCTCTCGCATATTGGCTGCACTACAGTCCTTTAAACGTGGAGCCCAGTTATCAATAGTAGCACACTCTTTCCATGGGGAAAATTTTAGGAACCCCAAATTATCATGGCGTTTAGAGCAAGCTCTCAACTCTGTAAAACTGACCATAAATCATAATCCAGCGGATTAAGATTGGGACTAGACGACGGCTAGTCTTCAGATCTGATGAAGTCCGATAATGCCCACGTTGCACTCTGTCGACTAATTGGGAAGCTTCTTTAGAGCTTTGAGCATAAATGCTGTCAAACGGTTTGTTAAAATGTTGCTTAGTTATAAAATTTTCTCATCCTCAAACAAAATTTATCTGTGACCTCACTTTGCATACCGCTTCAGTAGTTGTTTCGCCTCTCATATCGATGAAGCTGCACTGACCTTCAGTCCTTAGCGTAATTTCTACCTAAAAATAAAAAAAAAAGTTGTTTCGATTTTACCTCCCTATTCATCTTTAATTTATCACTTAGGAAATGACCAGTGCGTCTCTTATAGGCTGAAGTACTAAGTCATCTCTTAAAATACGCGACATGGTTCTAGGTGCTATCCTTATTTATCAAGGTAAAATCTTTTGCTTTCGGACAGGATTTCTTTGAATTCTTTCTCTTACTGCTTTGACCACCTTTTTCGTAAGAACACTACGTGGACGGCCAGATACTTCTCTGTCACGAACAGAGGAAGTCTCATTTTACTTATTAATAACCCGGCACACAAACAGACTAATGTATGAAGAGTTTTAAAAATTGCATTTGGCTCCATACCTATTTTGTGTAATGCATTCACAGCGATATTGTGAACTTTTTATCACCATTTTAATATTGCAAAATATTTGTACAATGTATTTTTTTTCGGCTCCACAAAATGAGAAAACACGATGAACAATCGTATAAAAATGTCAGATTCCAAATTCAAATGTAATATTTTTTTATTTTTAATTGTATCAGTATTTATGGCCAGACTAACTATACATTGCATCACTTTATTTGTACTGTAGAGATACCTTCAACTTATCAGAAAACTTGATTGTAAGAAATTAATTAAAAATATGTCTCACAGTCACAACTTAATACTGCATGTATAAACTTAATACATTAAAAATAACCGCCTCTCATACCGACCACACAATAAGCACTATTTCTGTAACAAGAGTAGGTACTAAATATCGAATACATTGTTCGTAATATGATCCTCGCTTTTAATTTTTTATCATGTGTTGTTAAATTTCGTTTACAACATTACATTATGTAACACTACCATGACAAATATGTTTTGTTCATAAAATATGCATAGTTATTAATTATTGCATAAGTATGCACAATTGCTGCTTATGAAAATGTTATACCCTAGATTAATTGGGTTCGTACTTCAGGGCTGTAAAATACCCAAGGATATAAACTGTAACATAGGTATGTCTGTTTAGTTCTTACAGATTATATCGTGATTAACTAAGATGACAATATAGTGATGTGTATCAAGACAATAGTACACTAAGATGTGTATCAAAAGTCCTGATATTACAAATATACAAGTGATGAAGAAAAAACATATATTTATAGCTTTTATGTACACGGTGTCACAAAGTACATACGGTGGCGAAGATTGAAGAGGGAGATGCAAGGGCGGCGGCGGCCAGGTGCTGGGGGCGCGTGCGTAACGGTCGGGCACGAGCTGCGGCCTGCGGGGCGCGGGTCGTGCGCTATGGCGGAAATAGCGATGGACAGGGGCGCCGCGCGCAGGTGGTGCGTCTACACTCGCGTACACCGCGCCGCGCCGCTCAATGTCACACAATTGGCGGTTAATTCGACGCGTATACGTACGGATAAATCACTGCGACATTAGTCTTTCAAATATATGACATTAATAATGTTTTATTTCATAATTTAATGTCTTAGTATGAGAGCGATATGCTCTTTAGAATAACGATATATATCAAAAATTTAACATGTGACACAACTATGTCGGAATTTATGCTCAGATGTTATAGATACTCAAACAGCCATTCTATATTCCTCAATTAATAACACATATTTCATAGAGTATGCTATGACTATAGGCCTATATAATAAATACTTATACTTTCTAAAGTTAAACTTTTTAATATAATATTTATTTATTTATTCAATTCAATGAACGGGAATACTCCCTTTTTACAATATAACAATAATTTACATATATCTATAATTTGGATTTTAATGCCACATTTGCCCGAATAACAAATAATTAACAGATATCAATGTTAGTAATAAAAATAGTAAATGGTAAATCTCACAGCTTATGAAGCAGTAAGGTACAATGAGATACTAAAAAATAATAATATGAAAAGTTCATATTGTACCTACTGTCATTAATCAAAATTGTACATTCTGTTTTAGTTTTATATAAATAACGGTAAAGATAATGTTCATTGTTAATTAATTATTCATATATATCCATACAAATGGCCCATGGAGGTGGGAGGAGAAAGGGGGGCAGCGCATATGTATATTCCCTATGCACATGTCTATGGGCGTCGGTAGTCATGAAAATGGCTACAACTGCTCGTTTGCCCCTCTATACCATAAAAAAAAAAAAAAAAATGTGTCACGAATCTCTAAATTGCTCTTCCTTATGAGTAGGTATGATATTGATGAAGCAACAATGTATTTGCCGCCAATTTTTATCCTACAGGTTCTATAAAACCTTTTAGGACTGGAATTTAAATTTTTTTTATTATAAACAAATAACGCAATCCCGATTTTTCTTTGAGACAATATAGGAACTTTACTTTCATCATTTGATGTATCTACGTTATTATTACCCGCCAGTTATGATAAATATGCTCTCGTAAAAATTAAAATTGAATATTTTTTCAATGGGTAAGTAAAAATTTGGGATGATCAGTTGCATACCTACTACCACGAACGCACACCTGAGCCATGCAAGCCATTGTTGTTTTATGTGTATTTGTATCATTGTTTGCCGAGCTCACCTTCATATATAAAATGCTACACAAGCGTAGGCACCCACCAGTAAAGCTCGACCCCGCGATGAATTGAATCAGTGCACAGCTATGCCAGCAGCTGACTGCGCGTGCAGAATCACATGTCTGTACCCGAATCGCACATCTGCACCGAACTCTACCTATGCAACAAAATGTCATAAGCGTCAATACTCTACCTAGAGACTTTTATAAAGTTCAATGCATTCGAATGCCCTTTTAAAATTAGAGACGCGGTTAGGGTCTCCCTCATTCATTGTTATAATCACTTAAGTTTATACGTCGTAAGCGACAGCAAAATTCCTCATTTTACTGACATATCGTACATAAGCGGGATTTGCCTTTTGATTTGCCTCGTAAAATGATTGCATTTGAGATATAATACTTTACATTATAGTCATAGGATTGATTTTAGTTTAATGCATTAAATTTATTGGGTAATTTGGGTCCTTTTTAACCGTCAAAATTGCAGGGAGTTACTTCCTTCTGGATTTGAGCCCGTAGACCTTACAGGTAGGTGAGTAGTTTAATTTTAAATAATGGCATTGCTGTAGAGTTCTATATAAAGCATACAGACCTATTCATCGCTTTTATAAACATTTTTAATACAGATGGATTGAATGCGTTTATACAGCATGTTTAAGTTTGAACATGAAAATACATGTATGCTTGTCCAAAAACCGCTACGGCTTAACATTACCCTAGCAGAGTAAGTAAATTATATATCATATATTTTAGAATCTTATCAACTGGTTGATGGCTGATTTAAATTGGTAATATTTAAAAAATATATATGTTAGTAGTATATACCATTCTCATCAATATACGGTTTTTTTACAGTCTGACAGCGAAATAACTTAATATATTTTATTATTGGCAAATATATTTATACCTAAATATTGTACATATTACTCATTTAAATATTATTCAATAAAAGGAAACAACATGATAACACAACAATAACTACAAAATTACAAGAGGTTACGCCGTATATCAAAATTTTAACTGTAATCTAAATTCATACATATCCAGATTTAAATGTATTTCAAAATTGTATAATGATTTTTATTAACAAGTTTCAAATTCTCAAACAGCCTGTATACGGTGAGCTCGAACAGCTGAGATTTCGGCACACGCTATAGACGTAGAGCGGCCGGTGCGTCACCGCCGGCCACCTTTCACCCTCGCGGTCCGCGCAGCCTCCTGCACACTACTATTATATTTCATAAGCGCACCACTTCATTCTATAATTATAAACTGCTGAATTATTTATACTGCATAATATATGTACTTTATACTTAATGAACATATAATTAGACATAAGAACTATATTTAGGGTTAGGCCTGCGGGTTTAAAGGAAATTTGTGACGTTAAACTCGTATATATTAAACCATTACGTTTGTTAATGCTCTTTATCAAATATCTAATCCTCAAATCAATTAGTAAGATTCTACAGTCGTGTTACGATAACATCAAATCCGTGAGCGACATAAGAGAATGGGAGAATTATAGCGAATTATGCACCATCCATATCATTATAAAATAAATGCATAAGTAATTTAGTCATAGGTACCTACTACAGATGCAGTCGTAATATATCAACAAAATTCTACAACTTTACATCTTAAGGAGGCACTTAAAGCCGTTGGTTCCAGTTGCTACTTAGTTATGTGAGTCGTTAACCTAGATGGAGGCATCCAGGGCATGAAATCTCAAATAATTAATGGGTAGTTGATCATTGTATTGCTGGAGGTCACATTCCACCAGGAAGAATATCTACGTCCTAGATCTAGATCACTACTTCTATGTAGTATTATATAGCTAGTAGTGACTAGCTTCCTCTTTTTTATATAAATGAGAGATAACTTACTTACGTTTCTTAATTTAACACCCATCAATAACGTTATTATCAATAATAATAATTATTGTAGAGATTTTGTTTAAGGCTAAAAAAAATCCGTTAGCCCATTGAATTATCAAAAAACGCTATCCTTTGAGGGTTTTTATTGGCCCTGTAGCTCTATTTTAGCTCTACAATAATTATGTAAGGTTATTGTTAAGTATTAAATTAAGAAGTGTAAGTAAACGATCTAATAAAGTGATCCATACTCATGAGAGGAGGTCAGAGTCCATTAATGTCACGTAAACTATAAACTCCGCGATTTCACACGCGAAATTCGATTCTTTCATACATGATCCGTAATTTCATTTTTGTGATGAAACACTGAGTATCTATAGTATATAACAATGTCGACAAATCAATTTTATTTACATGTATAGATAATACTGTGAGAATTGATGTAATAAAATGATGGTACTTTGCAACTCTCATCATTACACATCTTTAGCCATTTTTTTAACGACCTTCACAGTTTACCCTCATTGAACAAAAAATATTATTATACATAATAACAAAGGATTTTTCAACTTTACTTTCGTAGAAAAAAAAAATTTCGACAATAATTTACCGTACAGTTTTCGGTTCCCACATTTGTGAGTTTTTTTTTTAAATCGCCGTTATAAGGATTTTTTGCCTTTCTTAGTGACTAAAAGTATTTATAGTATAAAGGTAAGAAGGGGAAAGACCTGGGGTCGGTATCAGTGCAGCTGCATCCAATGCGTCAGAGCAGTCCCGAACAAGTTGATCTCCCATTCCCTTGCTGCGGGATTAACAGAGGCGTGTAACGGTTTTGTTGTTATTTTTAAACGCACCTTTGTTTTTATTGTCTACGCTGACAAAAAAACATAATATTCTATGTTCACGTAGGTGAAAGTGTGTGTTACAATTACGTTTACCTGAATTGTTGAAGGTAAACATCTGTGTAAAAATTAATATTTATTTCTTTTTTTTTTTGATTGTGTTACATTTATATAATTTCACTCACTCGGTGATAAGTAGATGCCCCAATAGGTGGTAATACCAATATAAATTAAACACAAACTCCATTAGTAACTATTTCAAATTTGGTTTATAAGCATTTATAATTATTAAAACAATAATAATATCTTCAAATCGCCGTGAAAATACTGAGCTATTCAGATATTATATTAGTAGAAATATGTGACCGCAGTTCTGTCCGTTTGGAATCAAGCTCAATCAGTCATTGTCACGCGATAGCACATTCAGGGCTAGCTAAGTGAATAAATACATCATCATTACACTGATAACAGTTATAACAGACATAAGTACCTGCATTACGTTTACAGATAGCCCTAGACTGGTATTAAGGCTCATTAGATAGTCTGCAAGTGGACGTCGTCGGTATGATTATGATGATTAACAAGCGGTTGGTAACGTTTATGATTATGTTGTCTTTATCTAACATAAAATAAATGAAACTTCTTCTGAAGGTAGCTTGAGAAACCATTGATCATTATCGACAGCAACTTTACTTTGTCTCTATAGTGAAAACTTTCTAGGCCGATGTGTAATGTTGTAGTAACCGATATAGGGACTGGGATTATCTAATTTAATGAACTAACTCAGTAATTACACACTTAAATTAGGCATTGATACTTTTGGACGTGCAATACGGTACTCTTATCGAAGGTAATTCTAAGAAGTAAGGTAAGGACAGGTATGTCCTAAGAGTCGTATTTTAATAATCCTAGTACCTACTGAGAATAGATAGACAGACATAAAATATACATATTTCTCAAATCTCTACAATGTACAGATAGAGTCAAGTTACAGTTTTATTAAACGCCTATATAAGGAAACGACAAAATTAGCGCATGTAATATTGGCAAGAGTAATCGCCGATTTAGATAACATCCCGAGCGATTCGATTGTATAATTGTATTATTCAGTTGGACTCCATTTTAGGCGTTTATTAAAATAATACGGAGCACGGCCCGATAACGAATAATACGTAATTACTTAGAGCAAACGTTGGACACACCCGTTCCGGGACACCTTTTCATTTAATCAAAACTTGTTTGCACACCCAGCAAATGGTGTTTTGTCGGAGGGCGAGCAATCAGCGCCAGAGGTGCCCTGGCTGCACCCGAACTAGCGGTGCACTGGTTTATTTGGCATCTTTTCATAGATACTTTTTTTATATAGAAGGTATTGAAATTTATTAAAAGCGCAGCGAGGGTACGCGTGTGCGCCGAAAATCGAGATTCCTGCACCTGGTTCACGTGTCTGCCATCTGCTTTTTTATGTTAATGATATGTAGACTCTTGTGTGTCATTTTATCTATTTACCATAACAACAATGGTTGCGGATATAGATCGAGATTGCTGTTGTAGCGACCGTACTTCCTATACTTTTTATAGCATTTTTAATCTAAGAAAATTTACTAATAATGTTATTACTAACTGAGTATATCTACACAAATTGACTCAAAGAATTGACGACTTAGCTCAAAAGATTTGCAGTCTTGGCATTTGTTTATTGTCTATTGTCTACAAAAATTATTGATAAGGTATAAATAACATAAAAAGAATATATTTGCCTTGTTTATGTTATATTCGTCTAGTTGTGTCTTATATTTGTTTCTAAATAATAGAAATTTTGCTATAATTATAACCTGAACCTGTGTCAAATTTAAACTAATCTGTTCAGACGTTTTTGCGCAAAAGGACAAGTGACTTCAGACTTTCATTTATAATATTACTAGGTTATATACCTAAGGCTTAATTTCCAAGACCGTTGCTACTTGCATAAAGAGAACGGCAATTAACCAACACACTACTGGCAGAAAGTAGCAACAAATGAAGCAGAAAGTTCAAGTGAACTTTAAAGTCCATGCTCAAACCGCCTATATCTTAATTTACTCCATATTTAATTACTTCCTGCAAGCGACTACGCGAAGCACTTAAGAACAAAAGTGACAGCATTTATTATATGTCAAAATCCAAGTGATTTCTTAATTTCTTAGGAGAATAATTTTTGAATGCATAATTATTTCTCTCTCTAATGTTTTTGAACTTGAACTTGAATAATGCTATTTACCGATATAGACGTTCATTGACCTCGTTTATAGATAGATCAAGTTCTTCGTTATTTCGGACGAACTTTATGAATTACGTTGTCGGTGTGCTCCAGAATGAAGTTGCAGTTTGTAATCCTGATTGTGAAAGGTCACCATCCCTTACCATTCATCGGATTTACAGAGAGCAACAGATGTGGAAGAAGAAGGAACTGAAATGAAGGAAAAATAATATTTTTTTTATTCTTTGCATATTTTTTTTATTTTTGTCTTGTATTTATTAATGTCTTGCAGGTACTATTATTGATAACTTGCAGCAATATTTTGCAATTATATAATTGCAAAATAGTGCTGACAGGACAGGAAAGAAGCCGATACGCGTGAAATAATAGCTATGATATCTACCAGTGGACTTGCAGCTGGCAAATACATCGCCGTTCTTCACAGATCACTATGTTCTTCAAAAAATATTTAGAAAATAATGAACTTCATTTTCATAGACTTCGTAAATAATGGCCAAATTTGGCCACATTATGTGTGACGTCGTCCATTATTGTAATTAGTATATTTCCACAAATACTTATATAATACAGACAGTTACTTACAGCATGCGCGGCACTTATTCGTGTGGACGGTAAATGCTGTTAATGTAATAGCATTTACAGTTGTTAAGTCCATAGGAATGCTTTAAAGCTAGTTAAAGGAGAGTTAAGTTAATAGTTAAGTATATATACGAGCAATTAGCAACAGTTACATATAAGCAAAGGTCTCTAGACTTGAAGTCGAGAGTTAACGATTTACTCAGGTCGTAAGACTGCTTTTAATTATCTCTTTCACATATTTTCAAACTACATATATTTACTTTCAATTTGAGTTTTAATTTCTAATTACATAATAATTTCATATTATAAGTAATTACATTTAATCTAAGTAATGCTAATGAGAGATGAGAGGAAATGTAAAAGAGAGAATGAGAGAAATTCACATCACTTCACGCAACGGTCTTATTTTTCTCGAATCATTAGTCTACTTAAACAGAGTTCTGGAATAACAGATATAAGGTCAGATTGTCACTCAACCCGAGAAAAAACAAGAGAAAACGAGCCCCGTGCTAATCGATCTTCACGAATGGGCGAAGACTGGATATTCTCCTTGCTGTTGCAATTATATCGAAGAGAGAACTCTAACGTAGCTGAAGGCAACCATGGCACTGAATC
This sequence comes from Calycopis cecrops, assembly GCA_001625245.1. Lineage (NCBI taxonomy): Eukaryota > Metazoa > Arthropoda > Insecta > Lepidoptera > Lycaenidae > Calycopis > Calycopis cecrops. The sequence goes on from LUGF01026400.1 coordinate 140,715, forward strand.
CCTGCCACGACAAAGAAAGTTCTATCGCGCCTCGCACTGGACTGTAAATACTAATAACATATAAACGTAATAAGTTAACGACTGTTATTATATTTACGATTACTCTATATAAGGCACGTGTTTGTTGCAGCAATCTATTTAGTCGGTCACTTAGACCACACCGCCGCTTCTAGCGCACGACGTGGAAGCTGTAAATCTGACCAACGTCAGTTCGTTCAGTGGCCAGCGGATCGCGTGCGTGAGCAGAGAGGCTGCGACGCTGTGGTCCCTCGTACGTAACGTCGATGCGTGTCATACTATCGACCGCCCACTGAGCACCGCTTATGTGGTCTGCACTAATTCAAGAACCTGCCGGCTACTAAGCGCGGTAAATTCTTTTGATTCAATTATAATATATTGTTATAGGACGCACGAGGAGTTTTGAGCATTCTTCAAAACTGGACGTACTTATGAGTCTCTATAGTCAAGAACGCCGCTGGTAGGTGTGACATTTCGGTTCTAATTCTACTTTTCGAGTCTCTAGTCAGTGAATCAGTTAGCACCTTGTTCCGAACTGTAAAGAAACTGAATCTCATTAATAAAAGAAAGTAATAGGAGTGTGACGTATCCATCATTGTGCCGCATCCCTAGCATATAAGAAGACAGCACATTTAGAGTCTGCGCTCATTACTCACTGCGCCAACTACACGAGTATGTAGATTAGCCAGACACCTGACGGCAAATAGTTTAGTTCTATTTAGATTACAAGAAACCCCTTTCATAAATAGCAAGTTTAATATACGAGTATATCGGTGTATTTTACTATGCTGTCTGTTAACAAATCAATTATGCAGCCCGGCCTAAACAATCACTGCACTGAGTCAGTGAGCTAAATCGTGTATTGATTAACTCGAATTTTCAAATTGTAATATATATTTAATGAATAATGCAAAAAGTAATTGGCAACAGTCAAATCTTTTACACTTGAAATAGTGATAATTATTTAGTAAGTGTCTAAGTGAAGTCAAATTCTAAATAGGTCACAACACAATAACAATGAGGTTTTTTATTATTGTTTTTAGTTTGTACATTAATAAGGAACGAATTACAGCAATATATGAGAAGTAAAAATTCTGTGAAACAGTAATTATAGCAGCGTAACACCAGCGTTGAGTTCTGTCGAGTAGAGTTCGCGCGTTAAGTTCTGCTAAACACGTGAGCTACGTACGTCAGTATGTCGCTTATGTATTTTTTAACCTTACAGTTCAGAATCACGTTCGTTACACGAGTAAACTCACCAGTGTCGGCAGTAAGGCATATTCTTATCAATTAAATTACATGGGAACGGCAAAAGAGAAATTGAAGTTTTATGTTAAGAACTAATGTTGCGTCGCCCATGTCCAGTGCTCTTCTTCGCAGTACTCCACTCGCTGGACGGAACAAAATGTGATGAATGTCAATGCCAGACCGATTCAACAATGCAGTTATTTACAGGCCTCTTTCTGTATTTTATTTTAAATTAGCATTATTCCGTTACTATAAGTAATAGAACATACGATTGGGTGAAAGTGAACCCGTTTCCTGTCCGTACAATAGCAGCGCGTCACGATTTGTCGCATCTTACGACATTCTGTGAAGAGCGGAAGAGCTTTGTCATAACATTGTACTGAGAGCTGTCTGAGACTGTCCACTGCATATCACTTTATCGTCACGAGAACGTTATACTCTTTACTATCTGCAACTTCTAGTAGTTACTGTACCCCGTGATTTCACCATCGTAAAATGTATCAAACGAAAACCATCGAAAAAAATAAATGTGTTTTTATGTAATTGTGTAAATGATGTAAATGTGGCCGGCTCTCTCACGTACACTAGGGGGGTAAAGCGTCAGCTTCACTAAGGCATATGACAGTCAGTGATCTTGGAAAGCATGGGGTGAAGGATATAGCTTCTACGCTTATGTATGGACTGCATTTGATTCTTGCGTCCATAATAGTCACCGCACACTTATCGACTGGGAAAGGGATCGTAACCGTATCACCTCGAGCCGTTCAGTATTCTTTGTATGAAATTCTATACTGCAACGCACACTAATGGGAAACGTAACGTTATCGCTTTTCGAAGCAAGGCGTTTACGTTGCCTTTCCGGGTTGATAAGGTGACCATAAGGATATCCGATCACCAAACATTTCCAACCACTTCAATTATTGTGTTGTATAGTTCTGTGTCAAAGTACGCGACGAAGGCGGTCTTAAAAGCATGTGAAGACATCAAAGGAATCCGCGATATCTCGCGTGAGTCTACGACATCAGTGGCTGCGCCGGCCGCGCTCGCAGGCGGTGCTCGGTGCCGCGCCATGCGCCATGAGGAAACAATGTACGTCAGGGGTTCCCAAACTTTGTCACTTTACTTATGGCGTACTTACTTGTATCATCATCATGGAGACTACCGCGCGCCAGTCTCTACTCGTCAACGGGTGAAAGAGGTACGACACTTCTGGTGATGATCTTTTCCATTCACACATGACAGCGCAGAGGTCATTATAACTACCGCGCGCGAGCTGCCCCTGACATCAGCATTGGGAGACAAGGGACCCCTCGGTTTTTCGAGATATGATAATAAATAGTTAAATGAGTGTTTATATACATACATCTACCCTATCTACGGTCGGTCGCTCTTTAACCCTAGTCTCGTGGCCCAACGAGCACGAGCACTCATAGCAATATAATGAACCTGCCAGTATTGGCGTTCCACAGCATAAGTTAAGGTCCCGGAAAAAGTGCTCTCATCAGTAGATAATACCATGCTTACACACAAAATGCCAAGAATTAAGGAGTTTTCATAATGTAGAGCAAATAAATAATACAACATGTATACTTTGTATTTGTTAATCATACATATTGCAATTACTGATAGCGCCATTGCAGACTATCGTTTCCAGAAGCCTCCCAGCGAGCCTGTGTGCTCTCCAATCACACCTTGAGAACCCCTGCCGCAGCACATTCGTGGCACGCGGCCGCGGCCCGCGTCGTGCTCCTCCAATGCACGGTCGATGTTTGCGACCATAAAGTGTCATTACGGTAACAGTACCGCATTGTTATTTTCGGCGATGGCCGTCTCCCTATTTTTTCCGCCGCCACAAAAGTCCGCGTCACGGCGAGTTATAACCAAAAGGGGTTATGACCGACTCTTGCGAAACTTTTACGGGCGGCGTCTCCGAAATCTCGTTCCGTTTAATAGCCTTCGAATTTTAAGTGCCGAGGAAAGGTAAATAAATCATTTTGACGTGTCCCGAAGTCAAATTCGTGATTTGCTTTGGATACGAATGTTTCCATTTGATGATAAATTATGTCACTCATCGATGTGTTTTACAGAAAATGGACTATGTTTTCTGTTGAGTATAATAAATCATTAAATATTGGATTTAAAACCAGTCGTGTCAAAAGTTAGGTGGGTGCTTAGACGTAACGCCATAAGTTATTCAAAAGATTTTTAAGTTGACTTCAATTAATTGTTTAACCATAACTTACCTTACGCAACAATCTAATAAGAAGCTATATTTAGTATATTTGCTACTTAGGTATATAAAGATACATATACACACTTCTTCACGTGAATATTCGTAATGCGAATCCTCAAAGTTACTGTTTTTTTTTTAAATCTGAACCTTTATCTTTTTTTATTCTGAACATCGGTCTGTCACGGCCTGCATACCGACCGACGACCTTTGTAATCATACCAATCCTACTACCTAAATACTTTAAATTTGTGACATAAAGTCTTGAAAAGTGTTTTTCGAATAAGTGGTCTGATATTAAGTACCCAGCCCCTCTCTTGCATGTAAAGCATGTAGCACTTTAGAAACCCTTTAATTGTACCTGATTAATTCGTGACTCACTTTATTTTTTGTAGGCTGAATCAATGTCATATATTCCATATTTATGAGATCCATGTTTTGTACAATAAAAATATTTTTTGCATTATCCACCGACAGAAAGAAGGATTTTCTGAAAATTATGATATTTTTAGTACCTACGTACCTACCTACTCACCGTGGTCATCAATTGTGCAATTAATGGGATTACGTTATACCAATCTAAAAGAAACAAACATTATTATCATATTTAAAAACCTTATGTTGTTTTTTCTTATAGATTATATTGTCATTTATACAAAAACATCCAGAAAAAAGTTTTACATAGTAAAATTCTAAGCCAAATCCTCAATACATTATGCTGGTAAATCCATAAAGCGTCTCGGAGTAATGTCTTGATATTTGCTATCTAAAGCACCGCGAAGTTCAATTGATATGTCGACACCGAGCAACTAAGTCTGTACCGAGATTGTGTGTGTGATATATCCGCGCACGTTATAAGTCACAAAAGCGATTTTATAAATCCCTTCTTATACTTATATTTAAAATACAAATCACCATCGTGTACCCCAACGTAGACTCAACTCAGGACCATTATTGTTCTTTTAGCTATCTGCTCCTCTGAGCAATAATCTTTCGTATTATTATTATCATATATTCTTATATTATGAAAGAAAAAATCTAATAACTTTAAAATCTTTCAAATAATTAGTACGACTTTGTGACATTCGTTAAAATATTTAATATTTCTATTTAACTGTCACTGTGAATGGTTTCAGATTAAAAAAAATAAACAAGTTGAATCTTTCGGGTATATTCAATCTAATGTACCTTTTTTTTTTTTTTATAGTGGGTAATCCTCATGGATACCCAGCCGCCCGGGGTGGCAACTGGGTTATGCCGGAC
>LUGF01026400.1:185735-199136 GCA_001625245.1 Calycopis cecrops
TTACACCAAAACTAAAAAAATAAAACTGCTATTCAATAGATAACGACCCCGCTTTTATCGGTCCAACACGATGTTACTATAATTCTCGCGGATATATATACGCGGTATGACTAGATTTTTTTAAATTCAAAATTACACAATAACTACATACTTGGATCTTATCGTTCTAAAATGCTGTTCCTATTATTCCCCCGATCAAGACCAACCGACAGAAAGGGGCCGAGCGGTGTAGGTAAAATTCGACCTTTAAGACCATTTTTTTTATACATTTTGTCTCTTATTTTTGTCATAAGAGCACGCTCTTAATCATCTTCGTCAGAATACGTAATTATGTCAATGTTACTCGAGGAAGATGAATTTTCAAAATTTTGGAAGCCATCCAATTTCCTTTTTCTTGATATAATGGACAATATCGACTGACTACATTCATCAAATTGTCTTAGGATGTCTTTGTGTAGGGCTACATTCGAGTTACTTATCCCTCTATCGATGATTGTCTATAAACACGAAACGTAAAATAAGATTTGCAATAAACTACCAAATGTTGAGTACCACTGAATAAATTGCGACAATGTTTTACTTTTAGACTGATTTATGTCCATTTCACAATGAAAATTACCTGAAACTGAGTTGAACTGAGTTTATAATCAGATCGTGTAACAAATATCCTTCTTACACAAATATACAGCTCAAAAAACCAAAAAACTGGTACTTTGCTTCATGTAATGCCAGTTGACCCGCCTGGCGGGTTCACTTATACCTATTAGCTATGCCGGTGACCCGCCTAGCGGGTTCATCGAAAATACGAGCGGCATCCTTGTTTCCGCATAAAAATTTAAGGTAGTGCTGAAAGTGTTAAGGGAAACACTGTAGTAAATGAAATTAAAATTACAAATTTCTACATTTAAACAATAGTCTCCTATAGTGGATGGAATGTATTGTCACTTCTTGGTGGAAATTCATATTCTAATCTTATTAAATAATATACTTTTTTATACAATTTCCACTTTTTATTAATCACAATTACAATTTAACACACTATCGAACTCAATAGTCTCCTATCCAACGTCTAAACCTATTAACTTGATCTCAATCGTTATGGTGACTGTTCAAAAGTGAAAACGCAGTAAAGTTACAATCAAAATTTTAAATAGATCGATCGATGGTGGTTTATTTTCAGTCTAGCCTATGGTCAGCTGTTTCTTAGCTCTAAATGAATGAAGGTCTCGAAATATTTCATTGTATATCCTGTTATAATTTCTGTTTTACTACGGATTGTTACAACTGCTGCCTAATGCTCACAGCCCAAAACAAACATTTTAAACATCACACAATTGTTCAACAAGACCACTGCACGATATGGCCGTTAGATAATTTAATAAGCCAGCACTCGTAAGGAATAAAATTACAATAAGGCGAACGTACCGTTAATTCGCGGCGACCTATTTAGGCGCAACATAAACAGTCTTAATTATATGTGTAAGATCGTAGTGTGTAAATGTAGATGCAGTAGTCGGGGTGGTTCCGAGCACGACATTAGTAAGTAATCTACCCGCTGCACGCCGCGCGACCTCGTGATCCCGACCCGCCGACCCTCCGGCCCTCGCTCCCGCGCATCCCTCCTCCCACCTCCTCCCACCTCGTCCCACCACACCATCCACCAGCTATTTGTTTACTCGCCCTGATCTGATTACAACAATAGAATGGCCCTCTATGACACGGCAATTCCCGTTACCTTTCTCTTCTAACAACGAATAACATATCAGCTTTATACTATACACTTTTTACTACGTTTCTCATTTTCGACAGACCTCGACCCGACCTGACATACCGACGTCCAAAATCGTGAGGAATGTAAATCGGTGACCGTGCGCGAACATCCCCTCACACAATGCTACCCCGATATTTTTTCATCAACGCACGAGAAAGTATTCGTCGGACATGTGAATAAATTCGTGACCGATACGAGGAATTTATCTCTGATGTACCTGGACGAAAATAGTTTAGAATCGAAACCATAAGAAAGGGAAACATTGTTTTAGCGATATAAATATTAGATTCCTGTTTGATAGAGTAGAAAGCAAACAGAACGAACCTGAAAAGGCAATAAAGATAAAGACTCGGTCGAGATATCACATGATCAGCAATAAGGTAGTCCACATCCAGTGAAATACTTTGACAATATATCGTGCGTTTGATATGGACGGGATAACAATAAAATTAACTGGCCGTAATGTCACTTGCGTGCTCTCTTAATTCATAAACCGATTTAATAGTATTCTGAGGCAGTTGGAAGCGTGTTTAAATCTAGTATAGAGTTATTAATATCGTATTTGACACCGACCGTAATCCGGCACAAGTCGATCACGAGTTGATCTCATTCGCTTTCTCGTGAAGGGGTCAAAGCAATAGTGCGCGTAGAGCCGTGTTTGTTTTAACAAGTAATTACTTTAAATAACACAATACGGGTTACAATTATATCATTTTGTGTCTAACAAGATTAGGCGAAACCATTTGTATACTATACGTATAAATGCGGTTTGTATGTGTTTGTTATTCTTTCACTCAAAAAATATTAAACGTATTTATCTCTGGACTAACATAAAAATATATTTTCGTATCGTAACATGAACCCTTGAGACATATTTTACAAGGAAGAAATCGCAGTGCACAGCTAGTTACCTACTCATAAGAGATTTATGAGTATAGTAAGATGGTTTTATTGCTCCTAGTCCTAATTTGTAAAATAAAAAATAAAATGTCCTAAAATGTCCATTTTAGTAAGAGGCAGTGCCACGCTGTATGCTTGCATGCAGCCGAATTGGGCCGGCACGACCGGGGAGGTACCTCTCGCTTACACGAGACCGGCGTGAAGTGACAGCTGTGCTGTCGCGTTTCGTGCGGTGTGTAAGTAGCCGGTGGCCCATGGAGGTGGGAGGAGAAAGGGCATCTGTATAGTCTTTATGCAGATGTCTATGGGCGTCGGTAGTCATCAAAATGGCTACAACTGCTCGTTTGCCCCCCTATACCATATAAAAAAAAAAAAAAAAAAAATATTAGGTCGCTGTAGTGGCAAATGTCTCGTGCTTTCTCTACATCATTTTAGAGGATTACACTTTGAACTTGGTACCTATGCATTGTTGATTTGTTGAGCAGCTATCATTCATATACATGCACACATTCAATACTTTTATGAATGATAGCTGCACATTTACGACATTCTATTAACTTTTATTAAAATTCATATGATATCGTATACCTAAGTACAACGTCAAAGTATCAATACTGTAATATTATGTAGGTATGTATATCGTGAACGTTCACAGAGAAACCTTGTAGTGGTCAGGGTGGATACGAATAACCAAGGTTATGGTGATTTAGTACTTTTGGATTTGAGTGGACCGTTGTTGTCTATGTAGCACTGTATCGATACACACTGTTGCATGTACGTTTTAGATGACATTATTACGAACGCCTTATATCAAATGTAGGTAAAGTAATTTCTTATCTTGATGTTTTGATTGCACTGTTACAGGTATGGTATAACGTCGATGTTCTAAGTGTTTATTGAAGTGCTTTAGAAAAGACAAGATATCAGATAATTCTTTGAAATGGAAGACCTGGACCAATACGATGTACGATACTTTCGCTGCTACTACAAGCTACGAAAAGTTATCATAATTTCATTACTCAAGCTAAGGGTAAAAATAATTAATTAAGTAAAAGTTTGAATTGGGCCCCACGGCCGGAATGTACCTCATGCTCACATAGTACTAGCGAGTTCGGTTTATGAGTTTCAGTTTGCCCATTGGACAATGGGACGAAAGGATAGCAACACATCTGCATAACAATTATGCTGATGTCTGGGCATCGGTAGTCTTCAAAAGGCTTCTTGTGTTTAGATGTCACTTTTCTACTATACCTATATATAAAATATTCCACTTAGGTTTTTGATTAAAAATTATTATTTATAAAACGTAATAGGATACAGCAACCCTCAGAACTCCTTGCTGTGACCTTCTGGTTCGTAGAGGAGTAGACTGTAGAGTATAGACGAATATATTTCTTGGGTTACATGTACCTGCACTCCTACAGGATATCCGCGTGACGAAGCAGACACCAAGCCTTGCTGTAGTGTTTTTACTGGTCTTTAAAAACTGCCCTGTTTAATTACAAGTCCACTGCTTATGTTGATTATTTATTATTTTATTGATACACACTGATGGTACGTTGCCTTAATAAGTTGTCTTGAAATAAGATAATTTAATCATTAATTTGATTAAACGTACGGAAGAACATAGGACGGATAGGAAAACATAGGACATAAAACTAGCTGATAGGGATTGTAATCTATATCTATACAAAATTTCATCCAAACTATAATAGTAAGCAATGTTACAAACTTTCGCACTTAAAATATAAGTATAAGTAGGTAGCATATTCTAACGGCGAATTCATCAGCAAGGGAGAGGTGTAATATTTACAATTAATCTCGGAACAATAATTCCTGCTAATGAAGTGGTTTCGACAATATGTAGCATATCAGTTGCAGTTTTAACGACTTGGTTCCTACGTGTAGTCAATAATGAAACAGGACAATATAGTTAATTTAAATTAACGAGTGTTAACAGCGCGGGCTCTAATAGCGACTACAGTGTCCCGAGATTTGCGAGTCTAAATCACCGCTGACGTTTATTACTGTACTGTAAGTTCAAAGACAATGCGTTGGCAGATCATTTGGGCATAATGTTACGGAGATAGTATGGTGCAGGACTTCCCAACCCCCAGGGGACGTAGAGATAAGACAAGCGGTCGTAAGGAATTAACAATTTTGAAAGAAAAATCGTTATTAGCTAGAGGCGCAGCTTCACAAGGGCTCGCAAGATGTATACACATCTAGTCACTAATATTAAAATTAATAGTTTAAAGACCAAACCTAAAGATGTTTTGTCCGTAAAGTTTACTTGCCTTATAATATACTGGCGGTGGAATAGTACAAGCGCACGCTTCATTAGTCGCTAGACATTAAAAATAAAGTATCATTGTATTGGGAATGAATTAACTTTAGGTGGAAGGATTCATGCCAATTAAGGGGCTGGGGGGCGCAACCAAAGGTTGGGAAAGCCTGGTATAGTGGTAGGTAGTAAACAGGAATCCACAGGCATGAGTCAGTGCGGTGACGGCGCCGGTGAAGTCTGGTGGCGCAACAATCAGTCGCCTGCTCAGTCCGCCACCGCGACACATGGCATGTCGCCACTCGCCACGCCACCGCCACCGAGCCGAGCCACCCGCTTGCTTCGATAAACATTATCTAAACTGCGCCGCACGACTGCCCACTTGCGCACAAATATTGTATATTGCTCCAATGTATGTTGACCTACAAAAATATTTAATGCTCGTATCGAACACTCGTCTCGTCTCTCGTCGGTTTGTAAGGAATATGTTTCGAAAATTCTGTATCCAAACAAATGTACTTAACAGAAACATGTTAAACCTATTCTCGTTGCCCGACGCTCACTCACAGCAATATGCTGCAGCTGTATTGGACTTATCTTCCCTTCAACAACATAAGTTCAGGTCCAAAAAATACATAAAAATCTTGATCAATTCAATTTTGCATAATCCAATGAGCAAACAATCTGCTTCCAACGAATGATGATGATGATGAATGATGATATAATTATGTGTCATGTATGCTGAGCAAGACAGAAAAACACTGTCAAAACTGGTCCTTGAGTTCGTATTGAAAATATCCTGCCGACCGATGTTTATTTGTTAAATTTCTACTGATTTTATTTGTCAATTACGGCACCGACCTGATAAATACCATGTGCATCAATATACATTAGCCTTTCATAGAAAATGGAAAGAAGTACAACGCTTCACGGACTTTCCGGTGGCTTATTAGAGGAGGAAGGAGAAAGGCGATAAAATATGGTAATGATAGTTGATTTGACTTGCTGGTGAATAATAGGAAGAGTTCCCGTAACAAAAGGGTAACGAGTGAACCCTATACTATATTGGTTTGTCAAATTGGGTTTATCTCATAAATCGTAACAGACTGTGTAAAACAGTTCACAGAATATCTCTATTGTCGCCATAACAACTATTAAAAGATAAGGAACGATAAATAAGAGATAAAATAAAACTAAACAGGTTGTTATCATTTTACATGTTTCGTTTTTTCTTATCCTGTTCTTGGCTTTTAGCTTTTTAATGGCAACAAACAAACAATTTATATTTAAAGTTTACACAATATATATAATTTATTGTAAATAATTGCAGTATTTACATGTACAACTTAAGTTCATTTTAAAACCATAAAAATGAAGACATAGCCTTTTATTATCATTTATTTATGTATTGTATTCGTTATGTAAAATTTAAAGCAATGTTACAGTAATTATAATTCAGCTCATGAGCGAAAAGATTAGTCCTCTTCGGGTGAACATATTTTTTTTATTTAATTGTTTACTTTTGTCTATTTTATAGCTTCAAACTATAACAAGTATAAAATATATCAAAAGAAAGTTAAAAAGTTATATCTTTCAAGTACTTAATGCACTTTGCTTAATGGAACTTCCCTACAATTTACTAAACACTGTCTTTGACTTTGTAGTGATATGGATACCCCAAAAAATAAAAAATCAATTACACAGGGATATTTAGACCTTACAAATATGATTGTGCGCCTGCCCAACCGAGCGTAATATGATCTTTATTGATTTCTGCCGGAGAGTCGTCGCGCTGATGAATGCGGAGCACATTTCATCATTTCTCACGATCGTTTGGGAACGAGATTTTTTCTCGTTTCATTTCTCTGACAAACAATAGATCAGTGAACGCGGATGGAGGGTTGGAAGTGCGAGCCGGTGCCGCGCGCGCTGCGGGCTGCGGCCATTGCATGTGTGTCGCCTGCTACGAATTGGTCGTTTTAATATTTTGTGAAATACCCACTATTATTGTATTTATATTTTTTATATACTTTGATTTTTTGCATTTTTATTTATTTTTTATATATTCTGCTTCTGATCGAGATTAAAATCACAACATTTAAACTTTTTGTAAAAGGAAGTGCCGTCCTGAATTTGCTCGGCAGTTGGCACGAAAAGGAGGTACTTGGTCTTGAAGTAACAGCTATGAGCTCGCGTTTATTTTTTTCTGGTGACCCGTAAATGGGGAGGAAGAAAGAAGGACAATTATTCTAATATTTACTGTCCGTAGTCATCAAAAGAATCCGGTATGTGTTCATTTGTTTCCTTAAACTATATAAAAAAAATAATCATAGGCCAATCGTCGGCGTGTGAGTATGGTCTGGGGCCGGGAGTACCCCGCGCGCCGCGCAGCGTGCAGCGCGCACTGTTCCACTCCACATAACCTGTCAACTCACTTCCTCATTTAATTATGCATTCAAATTTATTGCACTGCAATATTCTTTGTTGTGTACGATACGAGTTAACCCATTCAGAATATGCGTATAACTTTGCATCACTTAGATTTGCTCTAAAATTATTTCTTTCACCAACTTAATGGAAGTCAGTATTAATATTCATGCGGGAAATATAGTGTAGTAAAATATGTAGCTGAAAGGGTTGGGAGGGTAAGTAATGCGCGTACCTGACACATATTCACCTACATTGCACATTATGATTATCCCAACACCGACTAATAAAGGGCTCGGCGGAAGCTGCTACCTGTCTCGTGAGAATCCTCAGCGGATATTGCAAAAGGTGTCCCGTTTTTTTCATGTGAAGAGATTTGTATTAAAAAGAAAGTGGAATTTAAGGGTGATTCCGATTCCCGGCTTAGGAAGAAAAAACAAACTTAACATTGTGCCAGTTTTTATTGTGGGTACATTCAATGCTTTCTCAGTAATACAGTTCTTATAAAGTTGGCCTACTCCACAATACGTTCAGTAAGGGTTTTTGTAATTTAATTTCTTGTAACAGTAGATCGACATTTTGATACTATTTAGATAGTGTCTGAATTAAATACTTGTAGGATTACATAGACGCCTTTAAATCGTAAATTTCATAATAAAACATGAATAATTAAATAGATATTCATATAAATATATTTAAGCCCCAAATTTATATAAAAACTGGCTTTCGCCCGCGGCTTCGCCCGCGTGGATTTCGAACTTAAAAAATGATTCAAAATTTTAACTTATTATGGTTTTCTGATATGAAACCTATATTACTGTAAAGTTTCATGAAAATCCGTTAAGTAGTTTTTGTGTGAAAGAGTACCAAACATCTTTACATACTTTCGCATTTATAATATTAGTAGGATTAGTAAGATAATACAACAGCCACACATCTTCACGCTTGTTCTCTAACGCGGTAGACAGAGAGTACAGAGACTACATATCACGATTCTTACCCACATGCCTCGCTTATTTCACATTCATAACTCTCTTCGACCTAGACGCGGGACGCCATGGCCAGTTGCGAAAGCTCTTGACGCCACTTTCGGACGGTGCCCGATAAATCTTAAAAGTATATATAAAAATAATAATTTTATAAATAAATATTAAAATATGTATTAACATTTTGTGAATGATACGATTTTTTTTGGATTTAAGAGACGATGATGAATTTAATATCGTATTACAATCCGGTATTTAAGAACAATAAAAGTATTAAAGCAAGACTGGAACAATATAGATAAATATTTCTATCGCAGTATAAACACAATTTAAAATTACTTAACACATTGAGTGTACACTTACCAATACCACCAAGTATTGTACCCGTGAGAACGTTCTGTCCCCGCACCTGCTACCGCGTACTACCGAGTATGTGTCCAATAAAAACAAGCTTAAAAAGCACAGACATTTTTTTTCACACTGACAAAAACTGAAACTATTCCGCTTAGTTTCTTAAAGAACAAGATGTTTCGCTGGGGAACGGAAGTGAAACATGATTTTTTAATCTGTTAAGATTTATGTCTAATATAATTGTTTCTTTTGGGAATTATACAGTTTAGAGAACAGTTAGAAATGGGTTGTCGCATTGTTGTAAAATATGTTACTTGATTGTTCTTGATAACAATATTAGTCAATTCATATTAGAATCTTCAATAATGATAGTTTAATAGATGTGATTTGATTTCATTCAAATTGTTGCTGATTTTAGACGTAAACAATATTACTTATAACTTATAAGTAATAAGTAATTGCATAAAACGTAGAGCTAGCAAATCTAGCAAAAATAATAAATTGAATCTCAACTTGAACTAGAATAAGTGGATATATTATCAAGCCAAGATCAAGCATACACTATAAGTAGATAGATCAAAAAATATATATATATATTTAGATGCCAATGCCTTTTCATTATTCAAAATTTAGTCGTCTTTTTATATCGTAGCTATCTTTGACACACGGAGTCATCCATATTAAATATATTCATAGGGAGACATCAATTTTTAGATTGTAACTTATATCTGTACCAAATTTAATTACTAAAATTATTAAAATCCATTTAGCTGATAGTAGGATTTAGTAAATCATATCTCTACATTTATAACATCAGCTTATGCGTTGTAATCTATTTACTTTTTACTGCAAAATCAGATAATCAGGTAATTATACAATATATTCAAACATACATGTAATTTTAACTATTGTACTTACACTTTATGATTTGCTAACGGTACAAAATTCTTCTATCCAATAGAAGTACAAAGAAGTAATTAATAATTTACTTTCATACTGCCCGAGTCACAATGTGACTTAAAATGTAGAGTTCGTTCCCACACTAATCGATCACGACGCTATCCATAAACTATTATGAATCCTATCACTTAATGCTATAGAAAGTTCACCGACCTTGATATCGCTATCTGCATTATAGTAAAGCATTAAGAATATAAAAGCAATCTATCATTTGAAATTAATATGATCAGTGATCGGGCGCGCGACGCTGCGATCTGCATGGCGGCCGGAATGGCGGTTAATCAGGTGGCCCGTTACTTTACATTGTGCTCGTGAGTCCGGAGCCCGGACGGAACAGGTTGCTTCAATGACAAAGGAGTAGATTTCGTCCGCAATCCGCGTCTGCGGACCGCGAGCTCCACGTTATAAATTGTCCTACGAAATGAGCCGTTGTTACACGTCACCGCGGCGCCCACCAACGTAGGCTTGTAAACATCACTTTTTAATTTGTCTATTGCGTTATGTCGGCTGCATTATTAATAGATCTGTGATTTTTTACTCACAAATCATTAGACCGTTTAAATCGTTATTATTTTTTACAAGATTAGTCACCTCCTTCGCCTTTGGAAAATAGAAGTCACTTTGTTTCAAAAGTTCACAAAAGAGGGAAATGCGTCATAATATTGAAAGAAACAAAGCAATAAAGTTTAGAGTCGCAAATGAGCGGGGTCCAGACACAATCGACTTTCATTTAACACAAGGATCTGCGCGCCACCTGCGCCGCGCGGCCGCTGCAGAAACGATTGAAGTCGATACTTTACTGCCAGCCGGAACAATGGAGCGAAGGCCAGTAATAGTATTGTTACGGCAGCACGTGTCGGCAACAAAGTAGGCGTAGTATCTTATACCACCACCTGATTTAAATTACTTTGTGTTGCTGTACACAAATTCCTAGACTTTTGTTTCAAAATCCAAACAAGTTATTAGCGTGAGAATTTTTGAAAGCAAACAAAATGGTAATACAATACAAGCCATACAACTTACTGGTGTTCTAAGTTTATGTGAACACTTAACGCCATTATACAATAAAAGTACGAAAACGGATTTCATCAGATTATGTCAGTCCGTTTGTTTGCTATAAAACTGTAGTCTCGCACTGCATTGCAGCCAAATTGCACGACCCGAGAGGTACCTCTCGCTT
Organism: Calycopis cecrops; assembly: GCA_001625245.1. Lineage (NCBI taxonomy): Eukaryota > Metazoa > Arthropoda > Insecta > Lepidoptera > Lycaenidae > Calycopis > Calycopis cecrops. The sequence continues at coordinate 196,595 of LUGF01026400.1, forward strand.
ACACAATACAGGCGTAAGTGATAGCCGTGCTGTCGCGTATCGTGCGGTGTGTAAGTAGCCAGTGACCATTAGACGTGAAGGAGCAACGAGGGCAACACAGATGTATCCTCTATGCCAATGTCTGTGGGCATCGATAGTCATGAAAATGGCTACGACTGTGCTTATGCTATAAAAAAACATTTCAAACATAGGGCTTATTAAATAACCCTTGTAAAATTAGTTTAAGGAATTTTATCTTAAAACATCGATCCATAATGTGATTTATTTGATAAAATAAAATCTTTAATATCTTACGGTAGGAAGGACAAAAATTGTTTACATGAACGATGTTAGTGTTCCGTATTCAAAGGCTAAAACTAAAATAAAAGTTAAGGAAACTCCCATACAGCATTTTCGTGTTTGCAAGTATAAAATTTTGTTATTAGTTAGTACTTTAAATTATTAAATAAAAAAAAACAAATATTTAAAGGGGGACTTCCGTATATTCTTTATTTTCGTTGTGTTTATAGAACAACGGAATTCGTCGTGCTCGACTCCAACTCACTCTTGGCTCATCTCAACCGCATAGATGTATAGAATGTAGAGCTTCCGAATCGACTATTGGGTGGATGCGAAGAAGGAGAACTTGTGCATAGTTATTGGTTGCACAGATATCCTACTAATACTAATAATATTACCTATAAATGCAGAAATTTGAATGTTTGTTTGTTTGTTACTCCTTCACGCAAAAACTGCCGAACCGATTTTCATGAAATTTGGCACACAGATAGAGTATAACTTGGACTGACTAACACAGGATAGTTTTTAGCCCTAAAAAAATGTTTCTATACACCCCATAGAAACATCGGATAATTTTCTATTTTCCACGGGATCGAAATTTACGCGGGTGAAAACGCGGGGTGCAGCTAGTTTAACATAAATCGTAATATAGAGATGACTACGTTAAAGTTTAAATACCAAATTTTCAAGAGTTAGCGCGGCATGCTTCATTACAACCAAGTTGGGCCAACGGGGACCATACCGCTCACTTACATGATGCCTACTTAAAGTGATAGCCATGCCATAACTAGGGCAACAATTATTATGCAAGCACTATATGATTTCGTAGTCAACGGGTCCGAATTCTCATTTACTCCTAATACTAAATAAAAAACCACGTATAAACCACGATAACTGAATTTTACGCATTTGTGAAATGAGTCTAGGTACCCACTAGGGTCAAAACTTAAGATTAGAGCAAATTTTCAAAGTCGAATGATATATATTCACAAAAGGAAAAAAGTCTGAAATTAACGAAAATAACCTTTTTAATTAGACAACGTAACCTGCAGCAACAGCTGCACCGACCTAAGATCCATCACAATATTACACAGCACATTAAAAGATAAACGCATGTAACGCCCGCCTAAAAGGGTTAACCGGCGTAACGGAAATTGATTTAAATTACACTATTCATAATTTTCATATAAAACACGACCACTTTTTTGGACTACTGTTCTCGTATAATGGTATTATGGCAACGCGGCGTACGCCTACAAAAAATAAAATCTATTAGGCGTTATTAAAACCTTGAAGACGTAGCTATTGGTCCGATAATCGCGTAAATTATTAATAAACAAACTAACACGCCTTATTTTATTATTTATTAATATTGGTTTTATTTGCGTTTCTTTTTTTTATAACTTAATCTTGTCTAATCTATTGGAGTTATAAATTATTTCATATACGTAAAAGTAACGCCAACTTATGTGTGTAATAAATTTGATCGAGTTGGCAGTTGGCACTACGAGAAGAATCACAATTTTTTTGCTAGTGTTGCAATTTCACTTCTAATTTAATATGCTTTAGCATATAGGGAATAATATACTTTATAATACGTACTCCTAATGCGCAGTCACGGAGATGTGACTTACGGGAATATGCATACAGAAAACCCTTTGATTATATACACATGTATATAATCAAAGTAGGAAACTAGTAGGTTCCCTGCGTTCTCCACCCCGGAGCCTTGCAAACTGCATTAAAGATGGTAGGTTAGGTTAGGTTAGGTTAGCGGTCACTTCCCCCTCGACGGATCTCCACCTTGTCGTGGTGAGGGGGCTTAGTAGCCATGGCTTGGACAACCACGGTGAACCAAGAGGGATCCCGGGTGGGGACGCGTCGGATGGGCTTCGCTGGGGCCCGCTCTGGATGTGTCCATGGAGGAGGGGTCGCGGGAGGAGAGGTGTCTCGGTGTGTCGTTGCCGTGCACCCTGTCTCCCGCGACCGAACGGGGGCGCACCGTCTGATGCGTTGGCGGTGGGGCCGCAGAGGAAGAGGAGATACGGTGTATCGTTGCCGTCCTCCCTGTCCTCTGCGGCCGTTTGATGGCTGGTCCGCCGCCCAGCGGATGGGACCAGCCAAGGCCGGAGGTCCTCCACCCGTCGTTCTGAATCAGCAGATGGCGGCGTGGATTCGGACGACCGGCGTGGTGTGCTCCGTTGGAGCATTGGGACCAGGGGTTAGGATGGGAACCTGATCCCATTGCACGGTTCCAACGTGG
>LUGF01026400.1:200304-215344 GCA_001625245.1 Calycopis cecrops
GTTTTTTTTTAATAGAGTGATTCAAGAGGAAGGTTTATTATATGTATAATGACTCAATTTTTTAAATTTTAAATCCACGCGGGTGGAAGCTAGTAGATAATAATTTATAGAAGTTGAAATTACTAAAAAAATACATTATATTTAATCCAATTATTTAATTTTTTTCAACCATCATCGGAGTTACAAACTCCGGATCATCAACGGGGATATGACTGTATGGTGCCTGGTGGTGTATGACTTCATCTGATCTATCAAGTTGTTATGGATCAGCGTGAGCAATTGTCTCCGGTTATAAAACATATAATTTAAAAAGTTTAAAGAGAACATAAATTATCCACATTTGATAACCATGAAGAAATTATAATTGAAATTATATAACATAGTATTCGGAATCCTTGAGTTTAGTGACATAGTTTAATGACCTTTTATAAACTTATTTAATTTCAGTTTATTTACTTTTTAAAATCGTGAGAGTGTAGTCACATACGTAGGCAAATCGAATTGCCATCGCCGACAGCGGTTTGGCCCTTTAATACCTTTATCTACACTAATGTTGTAACATTCTACTTATGTTTTCAATACTTGACTTATAATAACTACTGTTATAGCTCAGACAACAAAAAACTCAATTTAAGCAATTTGACATGATCTTATAATATCCAAATCGATATCGTAAAATCTCATTATAACACTGTGTGAGAGCGAGAGAGAGAGAGAGAGAGTGGTGAGAGAGCCTTATTTCAAAATCCTAACAGCGCGCGTTCGCTCCTGATTGGCCCTGCGCGCGCTGCAGCTGCGCTCTCATTGGTTCAATGCCAGCTTGCAAAGGATTTGCGAGAAAGAGACAAAGCTCTACAAAAAAATGAAAGCAAAAATGAACGCCACAGACAACGATTATTCTACTGTTTAGTAGAAATTTAAAAGTAAAGTCATGTGATTTTTTCACATTATATTTCAACATAGAAGCTAGTATTTTATTAAGATTGAATTATAAAAAGTATATATTTACGCGCCGCAATTTTTGCAATCAAATTAAAGTATTTAATAAAAATATTTATCTTCGAAGAACATTACATTTTAAATCGTCGGTCAAGCAGTCGTCTCCTCGTCGGTCAAACAGTCGTCGGTCCAACAACGAATGGGGCAATATGCGTGAATTTAATGTTTCGCAATGTTTGATTAATTGATTAATTGCATTAGCGAAGATAAAGTAGTGTATGCAACTGCATATAACACGGGTATTAAAACACTCGTGAGGTACTATTTTGAAACTCGCGTTCGCTCGTTTCAAAAATTCACACTCGTGTTTTAATACCCTTCTTTATATGACAGTTGCATAAACTACTATTAATTGTATACAATAGCATACGTTATTATAAATGATAAAAATAAAAGTGAAACAACAGCGCCGTGTTCTATTACCAAAATAAACGGACAATGATGATTTAACGATATGATGTGCCGAATGGCCCGCACCTACGTCGAGATTGGATAACGTTTATCGACGGCAGGTGTTGATCGGCCCCAATGAAGAAAGCGAATAAATAACCCGTGGATACATACGGCGGGTCAAAACGATGAGTCTACTTAACACCTTGATGGATCGTTTTGACGGTTCGGATAGTTTACAAGGCTAATGAAACATAATAACCGCAGATAAGGATCACAATCGTATTAATCATAGGAGCGCGGCGCGAGTTAGCGGCGAGCCCAATATAGCAGCTCGTGATTTATATCCACCTGTTATGTACTCGACGGCAACTTGTTGGCTGCAAGCTTCTTACGTTGCGGACTTAGCTTTTATTGTAAAATGGTGTGGTTTGCGGACACGCAAAAGGGACAAAGGCTTAATGACAAAACGCTATTTAACTTTACTAAATATATATTATTTAAAATGTTACTGGAGTTGTATAATAAAGAATAGTCTAGAGGTATAAGCTTGTAAGAACTTCCTCAGGGGTTACTAAGTCAATGGAATTACGGGTTCGAGTTGTACATTTTTATTAACTATCACTACAGCCTATCCCGCATGACGGCATAGGTAATATAGGCTATAGACTTCCGCAATTAATAGGGCTTTCAAACACAAGTAACTTATCAAATCGGAGATTATCGCGTTCAAATGAACTCTGCAGCTTGATACGCCACTTTGGTTGACGACTATTTTGCAAAAACATGACTACTCTCTCATAAAGCCTTGTTAAAATTTAAATTTTATTAAATGCATTTCAGAATATTAGTATCTGGGATATTCTGTAACACAAAAAACGCTGTCGACGCGACATAAATATATAGATATAAAGATAGTATAATAAAAAAGAATATGATACTAAATAATATAAATTGTCATCGCTATTTTGATTGATTATATAGTAGGTAATTGAATGCAAATCATCCTAGAAAGAAGTTCTCAATTACACATTACCTACTTTTTACTATCATTTTTATTAATTCTGTGGCACATCCACTTGAGTGAGTAACACGAATTACTTAAAAAATAACCATAAGAAATTAATGAGGCCACGAACTCAAATACCAGTGCTTAATTAATTCTATTTATACTTTTAATTGATTGGTAAGTTTAAGGTCGAATACCAACAAAAGCTAAGATTCAAATCTACACGACTTATTTGAAAGCCACCGATGTTACACAACGTATTACACTCATTCAATTGACGAAGTTGCGGTGAGCACACTTTATTAAACCTTATTGTTTCAAGAGCATTATTGCCCCATACGTTATAGAATATGTCTGTATCTAGGCTAGCGAGATAATGATAGATAATACAGCACAATGAAGCACGCGCCACACCGGTTCGTTAGTGTAACTGTTGAGTCACGGTCCGCGGAGCGCGGAGAGATCACCTGACAGGGTGCCTTTTGACGGCTCGCGGTGTAGCGCCGACCTATTCCTTCTTGTGAGTTACGTAATTTATTTTTTAATTGTCGTTACTATATGACAATGACTGCTGTCGGAAACAGCCGGTGATAAAGTCAGGAGCGATTCTGTACAGTGTGCACCCTTCAAAATTAATTTAAACGAATTTTTCAGCAGTCTCGGTCACGATCTCTAGTTTCCAATGTCCTACAAATCAAATGAAATCAAATTAGCTATATCTAAACTAAGAAAAAACAGCACATCATAATGAAATATTTAATCCCACACAAAAGGGTGTAACTAGGCATCGTGTATAGTATAAGGGTAGCAATTTGTAATAAACGCTTTTGGGTTAAATCGATAGCCCCGGGAATGTAATCATTTACATTTAAAACGTATATCAAGTAACAAATTATAGGCCTCTGAATGGAAACGGTAAGTGATATTGGTACCTTACTAAGCAAATGCTTGTTTAAATACTTTTGGAAATTGTAGGCTCATACAAAATGTAGTGACTAAAAATTATACGGTATACAAAGAAAAAATACAATGATTACCACTTGTTGGGCCCAGGGTACAGGACTATATCTGGGATATACGACTGACTGATAAACAGATGAAAAGTTGAAATTGCTCTATCGAGTTGAAAATTTATTGCAAGGGCATAGGTAACTTTCTAGACTTAGGCATTCGCTAAGAAAAAGCATTTGAAAATTACATTCTTAGAGGGGTGAAAGATTCCTATTTTCTCAGTTTGTATTAAAGTCCGTGAATTTTTAAGCTATAAATTAGAAGTTTATTCTGAATTTACTGTTTGGAAAAAAAATAAAACCTGTTTCAGGGTCTTTATTAAAATTCAAATTCACTTGAATATTATTTAAATATTAACAGGAAAATCTGTGAAAATTTTAGATCTATTTCTATTCAATAGATACAGCCTTATGACATAATATAGACAAACAGGATGCATATTTTGAGTTTTGAATATCCAACAACAACATACCTATAGACTAATTAAAATCCCAATCGGTGAATTAAATTTAATTAATTCAGTTCAAAATTGGAAGCTCGTAAAGATCATAGGTTATTGAAGGCAGTTGTTAAATTTGCAAGCGAATTTCCAACAAGAATTCTCGTCTATTATAAAGACTATTACGACCTTCGGAGGCGTGCGGTAACTTCACGACTTCACACAAAGACTGTCAGGAATAATTAAAGTAATTACTGTTTACAGTAATTAATGGCCCACATAACGTGATGTGCTTTGATTGATCTCGGAACGCTGACGGGATAATTGAACCTTGCTGGACACTGTTGCCACACAATGCTGTCACTTTTCAATTACTGACAACGGTCAAAGTTTGACATAATACCTATATTCAAAGCCACGACAGCAATTCAAGAGTGTTGATAGACTAAGGGCCGGTTGCACAGGTTTCAATCATAGTGATTATTAGCCTATTGCGATAAGTATTAAATAAATTACGTATCTTGGTTTCAAGGACTTGAATGAAAAAACTGTCAAATATGATCATAGTTGAGACGGGCCAGGCGGCAACTAGTCTCTGGTGGTGCGAGTAGAAATTTAAAAAGAACAGTCAGTGTTGCTCGCATTCTTTTATGGGTACAACTGACATTGGAAATGCTAACATGATGTAGATGCATCATGCACATTCTTATTATTTTCGTTTTAGAAATTATAAATTTATATTAAGTACCTACTTGAAAATAAACAAACAGATGAGAAATAAAAGTATTTACTGAATTCTTAATTTACTGATTGTAATATTCTCTTTCTGAAGCCACAAAAGCTTTTTTCGGTTCCAGCATTGATTTTTAAATGTGTATACTAATAATACACTAATTTTTTAATTGTTCACAATAATCGAAACCTGTGAAATTACCCCTAAATCCCTTTAATGAAAACCCAAAACACTGGCAGAATTTGTTAAAATGTATCTGAAGATCTAAATTTACTAACGTATTAATTATAATAGGTAATAAATGAAAATATTGCGCTTATTCTTATTTCTTTCATTTATGAAAACTTCATTTTGGAACTTCTTGGCCGTTTATTAGTACTTAATAGTCTACAGAACGGAAATACCACGGGGAAAGCCAGGTGAGCCTGCAAGGAGAAATAATTATGTGGAAGTCTATGTGCGTCGAAAGCCACCATAAAGCTCCGACAACCTGCTTGGACCCTTCCACTAATAAGGAAATATGAACAACACGAAAAGGATATTTCAACAAAGAGGGTAAAGTATTAAGTAATTAGCCTGATAGGCAGGTAAACTGGTACTGTGCAACAAACTGAAGTCAAATAGTGAAAAGTGGTAATGAACCTATTTTCCGAATAGCTAACAGTAAGTAGAGTATCAGGATGAGGAGAACGTGCTGTGCTAAGTTGTTGGCGATCTACATGGGGACAAACTCAATAGAATATCATATTCATCATAGCGGCCGTCCCACGTCCTTCTATCTTTCCGTATTCCAGTGAAATGTTGCTCACATCGCACCCACTCACGCTAAATCGCTATAAACGATTGAAGATATATAATTTATGAACGGCAGTCGTTACTATGGTCGTACTAAAGTATCCATGCATATACATACACGCAGTCGAGTTGCGATTGCACGCCCTGGAGAGGTACTTCTCACTTACACGACACCGGCGTAAAGTGACAGCTGTGCCGTTTCGTCCGGTGAGTAAATAACCGGTGGCCCATGTAGGAGGAAGGAGGATGGAGGGTAACACTTCTGTATAACCTCTGAGAGGATGTCTATGGGCGTCGGTAGTCATAAAAATGGCTTCGACTACTTGTTTGCCCCTTCATACTATAAAAAAATAATACTCGATCTCAATTTACGTGTAGTGGACTCTTACCTGTAAAGTTCTTGATGAGATGATGAGAGGTAATGGTAACAAGGTGGTTGCCATTGTTTATACGTGGCACAGCTTTGCTGAAACATAGGGCAGCCGATCTGACAAAAACGAAGAACTTGGTGCCTCTTGCTCAGATAATACCAGCATGTAATTATAAGTATAGAGAAATCGTCTTAACTGATACAGAAGTTGTAGTCAAACGTCGGTACATCGAACTAAGCGTAGCTTACTACGACGATGCGACATATTAAAGTAATTAATAATTATCTGTAGTGCGCTAAAACACTTGTGTACAGCAAAGTAATAATTTGTCACCTGAAGCTAGTAATATCACACACTTACAGCAGGCGTGGAGTTATAGATTGCCTTAACTTGTTCACAGCACAGGCTCTACATTAGGGATAAAACGCCCACATGAGCGGTATCTTTACATTAAATGCGGCTCAGAAATCACATTTGCATTGCGGCGTTGAGAAAGTATATTATTCTTGTGGGCTTATTCTATTTCTTCTTTCAACGTTTTAAAAGTCATGTTTTAAAGATTACTGTAGAATTTCTACTTATTGTTTTTGTTGCAATTTCAAAAATACCTTCATCGTTATAATATACATAAATAACTAAGTATTTTATTTGAGGAATATACTGTGAATCGCTATTCGGCGCTAGCCTGGGCGAAGCGGTATTGGCATTTCTACTCTGTTATCTTAACATTATTCAGAACACCTTACGGATACCTAAGCAGGCATAATGAACTACCATTTTAAGATCCTCAGCAGTAAATCACGGCTTATACGATAAAGTATCTTCGGAGCCGGTGCACACAAGGCGGGCCGGCCCTGTTTGTGCTTTGTTTAATATTCCAGGCATACTTTTATTGCACTAACAATAATTGCTATTTGTATTTCAAACGAACCTACATTTACACTAAATATTTAAAGCGAATAACTGTCTCTTGCTGCGCTTTAAGAGACAGTTACGTGTCGTGAAACTTACTTATCAAATATGAAATTGACCCAGCGCTTATCGTTGATATAAACAATGCGAAATATAAATGCCATTAAGCTTAGCTTTTAAAACGTATTACAGGTTTTATTATCTTTGGAATATTGTATACACTTTCACTAATCTTAATAAGTGAGCCGGATAGACAATGGTTTTTTGGCTGCTATACAATATCAATAATATAGGTATGATTACTGGTCATAAAATATAGGTATCTTTTTTAAGGGCAAACGAGGCAAACGAATAGTTGAGCCAACTGATATTAATTCGAATTAACCAACGACAACAAACATCTGCAACACGATTTCTAATAGATGTATTGCCAGCCTTTCAGAGATGAATAAGCTCTTTTCTTGAAGGTTCCCAGCTCGTATTGAATATAAAAACCTGCGTAAAAAATATCATCTCATAATTATTTGTATCTTATTGTGTTTAAGAATGTTACTGTAGTAGGTACTTATTTGAACCTACTTCGATGATAATAAATTCATAAATAAAAACACAAAACATGGTAATAAATTAATAAATAAACGACCGCCTTAAATAAACTACGCTTATTACACGAGTGACTTTTACGATTTAGAATTGTGTTTTGAGGACTTTGTGTAGACTGAATTTAAAGTAAAGTGCACTTATGCGTAAGCTGGGGAGCCTACGATTTACACTGCAATCAGAAACAGTTAGCCACTGAGAGTAAAACATATTTCAGAGCAGCTCCATTGCTAGTCACAGTCGCCGAATCGATAGTTGCTGGATAGAAACAACGAAAGCTTGAGTAAATAGAATGGTATTTACGCGGAATCTTCCCCTTCACTCTCGACTTTTCTAAGAGGTGGTGCCAAATGTGTTCCTTCCTTACACAATACCGGCGAGAAGCGATGACGATGCCGTTACATTTCATGTTATTTTGTAGAATCTGAGTAACTAATAGGGAGACTTCACTAAGTAATGGCGTGCTCGATTGCTGCAACCACTACACCACTAGGACTTTTGAGCACCAACACTAATAGTGAAGAAGAGCAATGTATCAGCACGATCCCTTAATGTGCGGGTGCTGATGGGTGGCGGTGTGGATGGTACGGTGGTGGGTGGTAGTCCGTATTCACCATTAAGGCTAAATCTAACAGATCATTTGCTAGGTAAGAACAAGTGATGGAAATCGAGCTGAAACGCTAAAGAATCGTAACTTATTAAATAAATATATATCTAAATTAAATAAATTCATTAAAAACCAATCAGATTCACTCCCACATTCCACCACTTCTTAAAAAATTCTTACATAGAAAGAGGTAGTGCCACACATGCTTGCATGCAGCATAACTTACAAAACTTTGCTAAAGCTTGATCAAACGCATGGTTTACGGTTCTGTAAAGAACATACAGACAAATATTCTTTTTTATAATATATTATGTCCATTTATAGTTCTGATATTTAAAATACGTAGTCAGCGGGGTGAGGAGAGTAGCTGCAAGTGGAGGCTGTACGTGGGCGGCGGGCGGCGCAGGCGCAGGCGCAGCTGATGACGCGATTGACTCGTCAGGATATCGAGGTCCGCACCGCTTTATCAGCCGCCGACGCCTCACTAGCCCCGGGCACGCGCTACAAACGAACAAACTCATTACACTAGTACATTATTGAGCTATGTATTTTGATCATATGTCTATCTCATTAGGCGAGATGTGTTGTTGTTATTTCGATCGAAAAATAAAAGAAATCTAAGCAATCAATGTGAACATCTATCAAAAGCGAAATCTTAAAGGAAAAAGACTTTACCTAACCACCACAATTCGGTACCGCATATAACGATTTGTACCTAATAGAATAAATAACCCATAAGGCGGATGGATTAAAGCAAAGCAACGCATCCATGGGCGTACCGATGAGGGGACAGGTCGGGGCAGCTGGATTCTCCTAATCTCCCACTACCTCCTATATACCTACTATCAGAAAGTACTACTTAAAATCAGATTTACCTCCCTTGACTCAGAACCTGGGTACAAGGTTTGTACACCCATGAAAGCATCTATATAGAATCTAGTTGTGTGTGCGATTGCTAATAAACGTCGAGAGTTACTAAATGGCTGCAACTAACTAAAAATACAGAGTTCTAATTACCGATTAGAAAATAGGTTGGAAATAGGAACAATCTACCAAAATCTAAACTAAACATTTTTGCATATTACTACCCTCTTCACAAACAATAATAGAAACCATGTTTGTGTAACAAACAAACGTACCCATTCAATACAACAAAAAATAAATACAAAACACTACACTACCTTGTGTGGGAAAATCAAGCATTATATAATTGGAATATTAAGTGATCCACAAAGGGGGTCCGATATTATAGCGTCGCACTTACAATGCCAACAGCCTCACAATCTGAGCCTGTAATCTGTAGGCGATTAGCGACCAACTCTTTATTTAGCCACGTCTAATAGGAGTCTTTAACGCAACGTATACATTTCCTAATAACGGCAATGATTACGAACAATATATTCAAAACGATTCAAATTCTGAAATTGAATAAAGCATTTTGCCATTAGTTTGCAAGCATATTCATAGCAGCCACGAATAATTATACCTAATGTTTAATAGCTTTTCAAATAACCCTTTAATGCTACTGAAAAAAGAGGGGCTGTTTTTGAAACATATTTTTAAAAATATGATCTCTATCCGTCTACGAGCTATAAGTAGAGATTTACTCGTATAAGGACACTATTAGGACACTATACGTAAGTAATTATATTGAGCACACATACAATTGTGAGAGACAATGTCCACCAATGACCCTTCAAGTCTATTTTGTACCTCACCTAACCGGCGAGAGCCGAAGTATATTGTTTCTGCCGCAGAAAATACATCTGGTCAACTAACTATTCGTAATATAACGAAACAATTATAACACGCAAACCTACTAAAACAGGTGACGTTTTCTTTCGCAAATCAATCTAAGTTTACCTACGCTTTGTTTATGTAATTTATTTTTTATTAGCTATGGGATACTACAGAATCATCATTTACTCATTAGTATTTTAATTGAAATTAATCATGCGGCGGGTTAGAGTGATCGAAGGGGTGGTCGGGGGCGCTGAGTGATGAGCGTGGCGAATGCGCAGGCGCAGGTAACGCACACACACACAATACCACGCGCGGAAGTGATCATTAGATCCCTTTAATCAATTTGATGATTCACAAAATAAGATATCAGTTGCATTATCATTAATTATTCTTCGTGTGTCTATATTAAGTAAATTACATTTCGAAAATTGATGAAAGACCTCTCTGTTTATTTAAATTATATTTTTTACGAATGACGAAAGATTTTTATAGTAATCCGAAGAAAAGAAGAAAAACAGTTATGGCGGCAACCACGGCAGCGGCGACTAGTAAACTGCGTACGACACAAAGACAATGCGGTTGCAGATGAGAGTAATCAGGCGATGTACTGTCGCCACTACTATCTATTTCCTCTGGACCATGTGAAAAGAAACCATGAAACACTATAGTCCTGAAATCAAACCTGGGACAACATTATAAGTACACGGTTAAACTCGCCACTAGAACAACAAAGTAGTCCACTGTAGCCACATAATAACGACTTTATATTCCTGCATGCATTGCTATTAATAACAAACGCATTAAACATAATAGGGACCATAATATTTTGTTTACAATTGCGATAGCCACACAAAAACCCGTTACCGTACAACTGTACGCGTGTGTGCGTGTAGTGCACCTAAAAGAAGGAGTCAAAGTATTGTAGGTATTTCAAAACAGCTACGTAGATAAAGAGAGATATCTGCGCTGGCCGCTGACCGGTACTACGCTTACTCACCGGCCGCGCACGTGCGCCCAGTAGGGACGCAGCGCTAATCGCTACCACACTAGTGGTTTCACTTCATCGTATCGATAATTTTTATTGCACGCGTTGTTAGCGTTTTTAGACAAATTTGTATATCGAAATGCCTTCAATTTGAGTTACAGACTACAGGACAGCCTCGTCTTTAATAAAATACAGATTGTACTGACGCAGCGCTAATCGTTACCCCAGTAGGGGTTTAACTCCATCGTATCGATATACGGATTGTGCATAGATCGCAAATTTATTGATTTACGTAAATAACGCCGTAGATTATCATTTTAAAGATAATATGTATCTAATAATTATGTAGTCATTACTTGCAATTAGGATATACTAGTAGAATAAAAATAAAAATAATTTGTTATCTTTATTTTTTAAACTACAAGGTCTTACAAGCGTCTACAGGCTACGGTAACCACGTACCATCAGGTGGGCCGTATGCTTTTTTTGCCACCATCGTGGTATAACTACAATCAACGAACTTTTACATTTAACATAAACACAGGCGATAAATATACAAACCACAAGGCTAGTTAAGGCGAGTGATCGTAAGTGCTACGTCTATCATTTGCTACGAGCTTGTAGCAATGCTACGTTAAAACAAAAAAGGCGTCAGTCGGTCAAAAAGTTTTATCTCTACAACTTTTGAGGTCACTGGGGCAGCAATTGCGGTAGCTAGTAGCTACTCTATACTTGGCAGTAACAAAGAAATACGCCATGCTAAGTCTATATATAATCTTTGGTAATGTGTGACATCCCTAAATATTAATACTAACTTTAAATTACTATTAACTGGCCGTAACAACTTTATGCAGTTGTAAAATTAAGTTGTGATTAATCACATAAATTCCGCGGTATCGAACCTCGGAGACCAATCACTAGGCCGGCCGCGGCGCAATCGTAAATATCGGACATTTAACACACAGTGGTCTGGCGGCGGGCGGCTGGCCGAGCGGCCGGTCATTATAAATAGATTGTTGCGATACAGACGACGTGTTTACAGGTACTATCAGTCGATTGCCGATGCAATATCAACATAATGTCGTGCAATTAACTCGCGCGACAAATAAGCTCCAACTTCAGTGGTAATACATCCAGATTTGCATTTTACGTCTTTTCATTGTTATTTGCTTGCCCAACACTAGACTTGTTGTTATTTGGATGTGTCAGAATATGCGTGAATAATTGATAGCGTAGTTGTATACGTATCTATGTTGTATGTTGCGTCTATGTGTGTTAAACTTTTAAGCTTAGTAATTCAGACTCGCGCTGGAAGAGTACAATTTCACTTTTTTTTATTATATTCATATTCTACTTCACGAAATCTTAAAATTTTCTTCATGGCCAACTTGATGAGACACAGCTATGTTTTTGAAAATAATGACGGTTTTATAATTTCTTATGAACAATAAACTAAGAGAAAATCTGCTCTTTTGTGCTTTATTAAATTTCAAGAAATTTCCCCCAACTTGACTTGACTTTAATCATTTAAAAAATAATTCAAATACTATTTTTTTATCATTTAACCTTCCTGAATTTATTCCATTTGACATCATCTGGTACTGCTATAACTTTCGTAACAGAGAACCTTTATGCGCTCCGTAACCAACAACTGGACATCAAAACATCACAAACATAGCAAATATCATTCTGTTTAGCAATAAGCTCAGCCATAGATAGACCTCGATGTATAGGAAATTGTTCAAAACAATCGCACATGCTCGATCGCCGTTAGAAAACAGTATCATAAATCTTATCATATTGATACAACAGTTAATTAGCAAAAAAAGGATAAAAGGCGACGTTCCTTCACAATAATGCTCGTAACGAGATATCTTCACTTAGTTACTTCTACTGTCAGCCACTAGAAATAACGATGTAGGAAGAACATGCTACTATTGCGTGTACAAAACGATTGTAAGAAATACCGTGACATTTTATATGTGGTACAAATCACAAAACATAGTTCCAAGTTATTCATAAACAAACTAATAGAGACTGAATAAACCTAAGTTATTTTGAACATCTATCTCAATGTAGAGCACAAATGTGTCACGTTTGTTAAGCTAATCGCCAATAATTGTAATTGTAAATAATGGTAAGAGGTAGTGCCACACTGCTTACGTTCAGCCGAATAGGGCCGGCACGACCGGGTAGTAAAGTGACAGCTGTGCTGTCGCGTTTCGTGCCGTGTGTAAGTAGCCGGTGGCCTACGGTGGGCGGAGAAAGCATGGCAGCGCATAGGCGTCGGTAGTCATGAAAATGGCTTCGACTGCTCGTTAGTCCCCCTATACCATAAAAAAACCGATTTAATTAAATTATGTACATTTATTTCCGCAATATTTTTGTTGCCACAACAATGCGTTGCCCGTTCAGGTAGCAGGTATACTTTACACCACGAAATTATTTTATTAGATAGTCTCGAAGGAGGTTAATCTTTTACAATCAAAAGACATAAAATATTTTTTTATTAGCCTATTATTAACCTTACTGCCCTGTTAAATAATAACAACAAAATAATTGCAATATTTTGGATTTAAGAACCTTACAATACAATAGGTATCTAATGTTATAAAGTTATGATAAAAAATTGGAAAACGATAATATTACAGTTGAATTCCTATAAGGATTTTCATGCTCAAATCTTAAATAAAATAAGAAAAATCTGCTCAAACGTAGGATGCGTGAAATAATTTAAAGTTCAGAAATTCTCTCATCACTTATACCACACAATCCGGATCAAACAGTACGGGCGCCACTTGCCGATTGTTCTGCTATCCACGTCGCGACAAACCTTTGAACATCGAGAAATATTTGCAAATCCATATAATAAGACATCAGTTTAATGTCGATATAACAGTACCTATTACCTAAATTATACTAATTACTACTGTTAGTACATTTTATATACATTTATTTATGTAAGTATAATGAAGGGTAAATCGAACTCACTTTAAAACTAAACTCGAGAAAGCTTCCAAGACCAAATTTTATAAATATGCAAAAAAAAGTAAAAAATATTTTATAGTTTTAAGTTTATTTATTTAAGCTATTTTATCAGTATGCGGGTACTTCGAACTTACGCATTGCCACTAGCCCTGCGTTGTGATTCATGAAAGAAAATTAGCAAACTCAAAATATAACTTATTAATGTCATACATTTTTTTATAGCATAGGAGGCAAACCAGTAGTTGGTTCACCTGATGTAAAGTGATCACCAACGCCCACAGACATCCGCAACACCAGAGGTCTAACAGATGCGTTGCTGACCTTTGAGGAAAGAATAAGCTCTTTTCTATACTTATAAGATTATTTCAAAAAGCCCTTACCCTGGCAGTAATTTTCCTTAATTGTCTGACACTGAGCCCATGACTGTTGACAGTAATACCAACCGTATGCAAGTTGGCAGCACGCACAGTTGGCAGTAATGAGTTGTTGTTATTTGCACCTCGGCCCCGCGACACGGCCGCCCTGCCACTTGTTCCATTGTTGCCAATCTAAACTGTTTTGCACAATTATTAAGAATTGCAACACAACTGCTTACTAAATGGCAAAATATATTTCACTATAATTGACTGCCATTATTATTTTCTTTGTTCTATTTTGTAGTATTTATGTATGCTAGTTTTACTATTTGTAAGTGTTAATAAACATACAATTACTTAATGACTGAAGAAGATTTATTTTCAAAAATCCTCATTAGGGTAAGTATAAAAATGTCTATACACGCTATAACTAAGAAAACCCAGCTAATAGCTACGGTTTTTGGGTGACACGGGTGCTTCATTCACATGTGTGGGCTCAAGGCACAGTGCGCTTCTGAGCACCAACTAAAACTGGACACTAAAACACGCCTTTACCGAGGAGCTCCAAAACTGTGAATCACCACGCCACCTTGATGGTTAGTCAGTCCCCTAGGGAATGAGGAACTCCACAGAGGGGCTGTCACGCACTACAAGTCACAGCCGCACCAACTTTGGGGCAGTAGACGAGGTGGGATACCCATTTAAAAGTGCCCCTCGTCCGTAAAGTCCGCAAAAGCGCCTCCTCCAGTTTCTCTATATACCTCTCTTCTTTTAAGTGAAATAATAGTAAAAAATAGTCCTCTAATTTCAATTGATTTCTCATAATTATGATATCTCCGGATATCATAATCATTAACATGGATGGGATGTTGTACGTTTAGTTGATTATTATTTAGGTAAGCATTATTGATTTAAAATTTGCTTTGGGATTTTTGGGAACTAAAGTTTTGTTTTGATTGTATAATGTAATCTGTGCCAAAGCTTATCGAAATCCGAAGTCGCATTGGCCAGGACAACCGCACCTCGCGGACACAACCGTACCACGCAGATACAACCGTACCTCGCGGACACAACCGTACCTCGCGTACACAACCGCACTTCG
>LUGF01026400.1:261304-273373 GCA_001625245.1 Calycopis cecrops
TTTCCGCCGTGGAAAGGCGCTATATAAAACAACTGCACATTCGCCGAGCGATAGTTTTACTTGCACCTTGGTCTACGCTCACTCGCAGTACAATGGACTCGACGGTCAGTACTACTTATTTGGTTTACTCTTTTTGTGTCCTCTGCTCTAACCGTATCGAACGCTTCTGTAATAGATTGCATAAGACATTATATAAAACTAGAATTTTTGTATCGATCATGATATAATAGTGGCGACAGAACTTTTTAAGAAGCATGTACCTATCTAATGTAGGTATTATGTAAAAAGGAAAAGTTCACTTTGAATGCATGAGTTGCCGATTACCCATGGTTAATTGTGCGTACCTACGTACGTAGCTTTACCTTATACCTTCTTATTTCCGCAACAGCTTCATAAAATATATAAATAGAACTTTTTAGAAAATGTTTAAAGTAGGTACCTATCATTTAGATAGGTACCTCCTTAATTTAAACCTTTTTCTTGTATAGGTACCATTATATTATAATTTACATATGGATAGGTGAAACTTTATTTTATATAGTAGATATGCAAATGATTTAAGCTTTAAATACTTATACTTTTAACTTAATATTCATTCATGGAGGTATGTAATACAAACCATAAAGGAATAGGGCGTGAAACATGTGTATGTTGTACATACGTCTAAACATACCTACATATTTATAATGAAATAAGTTCTGTTCTTTACGATTCTTTACTCTTTACTTTCAGGTACTGTTTGTAATATTCCTTTGCACAAGTATAGCATTAGGATCACACGAACAACACACTCACACGATACCTGTAGAGGGATACGAGACGGAGCTGCAGGATCTCGGCGAGCACGTGGAGGTCCCGGTAACACCGGTCAGAGTGATCAAGATCACTAAAACTATAGCAGTCAAAGTGCCCGTACCGTACCCCGTAAAGGTGATAGAAAAAGTGCCATATCCAGTCCACGTCAACAAGCCCTACCCAGTTCCAGTGCCACATATTGTTAAAGTGCCCCAACCTGTGGCGCCAAAATCTCACCACGAACAGCAACAAGCGCTAGATATTGCTCATGGGCCGCTACAACACGAGAACTCATACCAGGTGCAAGAGGGGTCTCCACATGACAACTCTAATCAGAATGGCCACTATGAAATAAGTCATGATATCGGAAATGACTTCAATATCCCGCACAGTTCAGATTATGCCTCTGGTGGATCACCGAGTTACTACAGCGAACCCGGCGACTATTATGGTGACCAAGACGGACATAATTCCAATATTGCAATACAAAATTTTGATAAAAAGTTCAACCCACATAGTAATTTAGGGAGACTCCATGGTATTTAATTAGTTTCATTATTAGTGGATATTTTTAAACATTGTTACCAGAATTTGGTCACTTTGACGCTTGTTATGAATGTGACTGTTGAACTTTGTAGCTAAGATAGAGAAGAACGTTAAATGAACAGTACAAAATTTGAAACATCACATTTATTCAATTAAAATTAACTTTGTAAAATCTCCACAGAGACTTCCTGTCACATTGCAGATCAAACTGCATGAATATTTTGTTATTAGTTCTGTAGGTATTCTTTAATAATATTGTTATACTTATATTTCTAATAAATTATTGTAAAGTTGTTGTCTTATTTAAATTTTCATTTGAGAAACTTATAAAATACTGTCCTAAATTATTTTTCTAATTTGATATAAGTAGGTAGGTACACATTTAGGAAATACCTGTCTCAGACAATAAATAACATAATCATTTAATGATTTATGCTTTTTTTAATGAACGTTCTTGTATATTTATATATTATATGTATATTGATGCCAATATAAAAAAATGGTGATAAAATACAAAGCGATTTGATAATATGCGTGTAAAAATATTGCACGCCGTAGAATACTGGAGAAGAGACTAATAGCATGTTTATGGGTATGATGAACATTTTATTACTCTAATAACCTATTCATTGAATAAGAAGAGAAAGAAAGAAAACATGAATAACAAACAAAGATAGTGCATGTTATTTGTTTTATATTAATGCTATGTTTTAAATTTATCCTAAAAATTGACATAATATTATTATATTATACCTAAATATCCGTGTACTTTTACGAGAGGGTTTTTAATACGTAAGTGGAAACTTTGTATAGAATCATGGACTTCAATATAACAGGAAATCTGTGAATTTTTATGAGCTACAACTTATGAACCTATAATAAAATGACTTATTTACTAACGACAAAGTAAATTATCAAATCATCATTTCGAAGATTTAAGAACTACATACATACATCAATATAATATAAATTATCTGGGTACCTACCCATTCCCATTATATAGCGATAGATGTTCAATAAAACCCTTATTGCATCGTTTTATAATTAGTTAACTACATATTTTTAGAACGAATGGAACTGTTTGTCAAATGGATAAGACAAAGCAGATAGAATATAAAATGTATTTAGAGTTGGACCTCTCTGTCTCTAAACTCCATAACACAGCGTATATGTACAATATAGCCTCATTACGTGTAAAACATAAGTAGGTACAAAGTTAGAATCAAAAGTAATGTAGACAAGATTTCAAACCAGAACATAAAAGAGATCGCTGAATTGACTACAACTCGTTCGGAATGCATAAAGGCTTACATAATGACTAAAGACTTTGTTACAAAAAATATTATACAAATTACCATTACCTACCTAAGTCGACTGCAGAACTAATCAACGACTTTATATCTTGAACAATTCCTACCTATGCATCTAAAAAATGTTTCTTTTACGTATAAAACAAGTTGTTCGACTTTTTAACATAATTTTCGTTTGGGTGACAAATAAGACAGGGTTATTAGGCAAACCAATATAGAAAAAACATTTGACTTAGATACTATAAAGCTTTATTGTACGGTGGTTGCCAATTATTTTTTTTACTTACCATTCCAAGTCAGACCAGAAAAGGAATAGCGAACGACATCATTTTGATTGATGTGACAAATTCCCTCGTTTAATAAAATAAAAATTTATACTAATAAGTATAAAACCAAAAATGTGTTTGTATTTTAAAGATTTACTTTTAAGCCATAATGCAATTTTTTATTCTCCCTGATGCTACCAATCGTGTAAATCATACTACTGGGGGATAACCATATCACTATTCGAGAAACACTATTCTAGTAAAATGTAAATGTAATGAATTGGAAGCGGTTAACAAAATGTGAAGTGGCTGACGCGACAATGTTGAAGAAAATTGAGATCCGCTGTAATTAAATGCCTTACTAAACAATGGACACGTCAAAAAACCATATGACCCATGTCATTTGGTTTTTTTGACTTTTTACTGTTTATTAAAAATCAACTCCTTCATTATCTACAGTTGAAAAGTGGTCAATCAAAAAGAGGGGCAGAGAGTATCAAAGAGGACCCTCGCACGGGCGGCCCGGCTACTGCCTAGATCAGTGATTTTCAACCTTTTTTTTGTTGCGGCACATATTTAACGATTTCATAATTTGGCGGCACACAAAGGAAAAGATAAAAATTATTTACTTACTACAACACACTGCATAAATAGTTTATGACAATAATTTTAAATATACGAAATACTACTATAATAACTTTTTAAATATTTTTCTTTTTAAATGATATAATTTAATAATATTAACATTAATATAGGTATATTTGCAAAATTTGGCGGCACACTTGGAATTTGGCGGCACACAAAAGTGCCGCGGCACAGTGGTTGAGAATCACTGGCCTAGATGGTTGAAAATGTCAAAATAGTTGAAAAAATGTACTAGAAGATACCCGAATGATGATTAAAATGATAGCGAAGATAAAGAATAATCTTGCTATCAAAACCATACACACTACTCTTCATAACTGCCTTAACCTTTTAAAATTCAATGCAAAGTAAATCCCGCGAATACTTACAGCGCCGCAGAAACAAGTGCGAGTGAGTCAGGAGGAAAATATCTTCGAAATAAAACGTGGGTTCACAATAACACTAAAAGTACAGAAGTCCATGCCATGACCCACGGCCCTTCAAAAAAATTTTAAGGCACGCTGTCTGCTGGAAAACTCATGTGCCACGTTGTTACAGGACTGAAAAGGTATTTTGCTAATTCAATAAAGAAAATAAAGGCGAGACCATAAACGAGAATCCTACGCTTCAAGTTTACGTTATTTGAGAGAAGCAATTAAAGAGAAAAGACGGGAACAATTGGCCGCCGGTGTGTTGCTTCTCCACGACAACAAAGCGCCTTTAGTTTACTAGGAACTAAGTAATGAAATAAACTTATCAGAAATGGCATTTATGAAGAAATTATGAAATAAAGAATAGGGCACTGTAGTGAATATGTTTACAAATGATAACTTAATGCTTAAGCGCGGGCCGCTAGACAATCATCTTGTCATTTGTATTCATCGCTATTGTATAAAGCCACTAATTATTCCCGTAGAATGTTGGCGTGGACACCACTGAGAGAAATTATTTTACAGAACTTGGAAAGGTCGGTAAAGGATGGGCACAATGGCTTTCAAGAGCCACTTGACCTGCTGTATTCGGACAGAGCCCAGTTCAGTCGCGTGTCTCGTGGATTTTAACTGAGTAGCCGTTAAAAGGGTTCTTTAAATTTTCGGTATAGATTGTTTAGTATTACTTATTAACATTTGTGAACATTTGACAGAACGTACAATGCAGACCAACCAAGTACAGTAGCAAAGAATCGGTAGAGAGCTAAAAGTTTTGTCTCTGATAGGCCAGAAACAATTTGTCTGCATGTCACAGTGATAAACTCCTCACTCACTTCCAAAAACAAAATTAGCAATTTGATTATTTATATGATTTTTATTTATGAATAAGCCCGTAAAACCATAACCATAATATATTAAGTTGATTTATAAATGTTTCTAATGTGTATTTATGTAATATTTTTTCTAAAAAGCGTGGCGTCATAAACATAATTATAATATATAACAGTTATAATAAACATAATTATTATATACAACATAATTAGGTAATAAACATAATTATAATATATAACAGCGTAAGACAATTTTATCACAGTGATTATGGGTCTCATTTTAGGAGCTCCAGCTGTAAAATTGCAAAAAAATATAAAGGATAAAATAAATGTAATTTAAATAATGTAAATTTTTTTTTGATATCCAAATGTAGTTGACGTTTGGATGTCTATTTGACATTTAATAAAAAAATTTTGATTGGTTTCGAAATAAAAAATATAGCAGCATAAACGATAAAGTGTCGCTTGCAACCCTCTAATAATAAATAATAATATTTATTACAGAAACACACATTAGTTATGGTACAATTTAAGAGATAAAATAAACATTATTAATTTCAAAAACTTATAATCGTTTGATTACTTTAAATATAACATATTCTTAAATATAACGGATTCATTGCACATAGTATGTCCCTACATACATAGTTCCTTTGTATTATAAAATCATTTCGTCCATTAAACTATATCTTATAACAAATTCCTATAAATGTACTTTATATAATTTTGAACTATGTAGTAACTTTATATTATTATACCTACTTATTATAAAATTTTGTTACAATTATTTGTATAATTATGTACATGTAAAATGTGTTTTTGTAATCTTGAAAACATTCATATTGAAAATAGGCACGTTTGACAAATTAAAATGTTATTTACTTAATCATAATGTAGCGTGAAGCTTAGAACATAAAGTTACCTACTTGACTTACTCAATTTGATGTTGAATGTTATTTTAAAACATTCACTTTATAATCATATTGGACACATACTATGTCTCTACATAACGTAATATGCACGACGAATGAAATAAAGTATAAAAAAACATCAGTAATTGTATAAAATAAAAAAACAGATGCATGTTATGGTATATCTACCATAATAAACGATTGCTAATACTGAAATTTACAGAATAAAAATTATAATCGGGAGTTTACCAAGCTTTGTTAATTAACAGATTTAATTTCCTTAGGTGACTCGTGTTAGGCACTTGTCCCGCATATACAGCGAAAGTAGTGTAAACTAATAGTATCGCACTGTCAACAATAAAAACAAAGCCAAAATAATAATAATAATATGTAAAAATGTATGCAAATTTCCTGTGGTATTAATCATTTGAATTTAAATCGAAAAAATACTTGAGACAAAAAAATATGATCTAATGTCTTACACATTGTCAAAGTTTGAAAAAGTTTTTAGGAATTAACTTTTCTTTGCTTAGTTTAACTTTGGTTTTTTTTGTTGGCGTTTAACGTCATTAAATGCAAGTCCTATTTATTATAGTGCTTTTAAAGATATTTTACCTCTGAAATCCCCTAAATCTCTTAAATCATATTTCCTTTGTATCATTTCTAGGTGTAATATATTTAAAAATATGGAAACAGCTGTTTATCTTTTTTTATTAAAGTTGCTCTCCTATATTAAAACTAAAGTTAAAGATATTTTTATTATAAAATATTTAGTTTGAATTTTATTTACTTTAATACATTTAATAATTTAGTAATTATATCATTTATGTGCTTATTTAAAATAAAAGAATTAATCCAGGTCTGTATGACACACCAAATTATTCTGAGATAATATGACCTCATCATTCAAATTTTTAATAGACAAGTCAGAGGTAAAATAACTCTAAACGTAGTATACCAGCTTAACGCGGCACATTGAATATAATATTATACTACTACATTGTAGTCGTTTCACTTTTGTAATCATAATATTAGTTAGGACGATACACTCATGTGGCATACAACTATTACTAAATTGCTACAATCTAGCTTCAATTATGTATTATGTCTTTATATGTGTATCGGAAACATAATCTAGGCGCAGCAGTACCCTTTCACTCCAAATTACAAAAACATTATTATTATACTTAATTAATTCTATTTGTTGAAAATGTATTATTTGTAATATGTTACCATTACAATGGTCTCAAGAACTGCACGCGCGGACGCTTGGAGGCGAAGCAGTCCATGTCACTGCAGCTCTGGTCGTCGTCCGGTAGTTTGATCGGCGACACGGGGCGCGACACGATGTCCGACTTGTCGTCTTCGTCCGACACGTACATTCTGGTCAAATCGGACGCCACCGATGCTGTCTCGCAGACGCTGAAAATACAAATTGTTCGTAACCAACATTGCGATTTTATTTTATGCGTGGTGTTTTATAACAGCACACAGACAAGTCAAAGTCTGACTGATCTCCATTATTCACACACTCCCGACTACATGGCCAGAACGTTCTTCAAGGAGTTTCGGGAAGAGCTTTCTCCCCATGTAGTCGAGAGACCTGTATTGACGAGGCGTATCTTAGATCCAATCTTCCCCATTAAAGATAGGAAAACGGTATCGAATAGAACTAATCGATACTGTAGTTAAATACTTGAGTAGTATAATTATGGAAAAAACAGTATCGTATTAGTAAAAGTATCGATACCTTAAATATCTAGTACTTTTCTTAGAGGCTAAAGGTGATATTTTTAGAGGCAAATAGGCATTCGGATCTACAAAATAGTAAATATTGAGTAAGAAGTACGAAGTACAAAGGTATCAGTATCGAAAGAAAAGTATTCTATGCCACAAAGTATCGATACTTTTTCCGTCCCTAATTGCTTTAGCGACGTGGGCGCAAGACAGTTATCGATAAAATCTCATAAGTCACATAAACACAATATACGCAGCTCCTGCCCATAAGGCCCATTAGTGGGAAAGGAGGCGAAACACTCGCGGCCCCGTTCCTATGTATTATGCCCCCGAGTCAACAGCGACATAGTAACAGAGATTAAAGCACGTAAGCTTCACCTGTTGTTATTGCACTCGAAGTCGATCTGGTTGGTGTCGCCCTTGTCGTGTGAGCGTGACGAGTGCGGCGAGCGCGGTGAGAGCGGCGACACGCGCGTGGGCGACGGGCTGCGCGAGCGGGACATCTTCATGCACTTGAACTTCTCAGGGTTCTCCTTTGTCTGCACTATTGACCTACGATACGAATGTCCGTTATAACTGCACAGATGTCAGACTATTACATTGCGTACTCAAATATTTTCCCTGTATATTTTTTTATTCATATTACTTATATATATTATGCCCCTTATTATTGATAAAGATTCGAAATATAATAAAAATAAATTTTAAAAATTACAATCTAATTATCCATATATACCTAATACCTTATCTTATTTTTTCTCGAAGCAATTATATCTGGAGAGAGATAGGAGGAAATTTTCTCCCAAGAATTTTTTTCTAAACTCAAACAAACACCTCATAACCCAGTAAAATATGGGGTGGGAAAAATTTAATTTTAATCCATTTTATAAAAACTTTAAGGCTTTTATTACAAAGCGATTTCAAGACAACAACAAAATGTAAGGGAATATTATGTTACATTTAGAAGTAATAATTGTTATCGATAAAACCTGAGTGTTCTAAAGCTAATTCTTCATCATCATCAATTCTTACTATTTTAAATAATTCTGTATTTAATAGTAATTAGTATCTGGACTCACTTTTCTAAGTCTAAAGTAATTGTATATTCTTGAGACTTCTTAACCAAGTCTAACCAATTATGTTGTTTCTGTGCATGACTTGAATTAAAAGACGATCCAGGCCTGAAAATATATTAAAAAAAATTATAATCTGTTTTTTTTAATTTGAAAAACTAATTTGACGGATGTAGATGTGAAATTTACAAATAATGATACCAGCGTTTTTGCGTAGCGCTGACCTATTATGCCGATTTATTTAAATGTAAATAAATGACGATTTTTGAAAACAATAAAATTTTTCGTATACTGCAATCATATATTTACAACTAACAATTCATTAGGAATCACACGGGACGCAATTTTGTTAACGATATGTCGCAGGAAATAGACGTTTAAATTAAAATTTAAATACGAAACCTACTATATATCATAATGATCACATTCACAGAACACATTCACGTTTCTGTGTAGGTAACTTATAAAAAAAGATAATTGTTTTTCTAATAGTCGCACAACGCTATTTATGAATCACAAAAAAATTGCAAAATTGCTCCTGTCAATTTAGTCTCTGAAATTAAAGAACGGACTATAGGTTCATGTAATTTTATACTGGCATAACAAATGTATGATCTAAACCACAAATTTTACAATTCTTTATACATAAAAATGAATGTTTGTCTGTATGTTCTTTATAGAATAGTAAACTATACATTTGATCATGTGATGATCTTTAGCAAAGTTGTTGTGCATGATGAGCTCACGAAGGTTTCTGAGTTGGCGTGATCAATTTTCGACAGATGGCGCTACGCGTAACAACGCACGCAGGGTACAGCTAGTTTATAATACACTAAGATCATCTTTGGATAGCCATGCCATATCATCATATCGATCTGTTACGAACGAAGCACAACCGTTTTGTCGAACATTTTGTCCATACTTAAAGTCAACCCAATTACACATCAAATAAAAGTGTCGTTACATTCATTACTATTCACAATAATCCATTGTATCGCGACTGTATTAGCCAAATTCCTTTTACTAGCCAATGACAATATATATTTTTATTTCTTCAATTTAAATAATAGGACGCACATTCGAATCGAATTGAATTGCAAACTTCAACTTAATATTGAACCTAATGACTTGTCTATATTGTGTTTCCCACCATGGTTTAAGAGTTGTTTTGGCGGTAGCGCTCAGTAGGCCATGAATTAAGACATCTCAGGCATACCTAATTGAACATTATACAATTAGTAGGCCTCTTTTAAGAAGAGAGAGAGATAAAAAGTAATAACTTCAACAACTTGTAAACTATTACTTATGCTCACGGAACAAGGGCGAGGATGTTAACGTCACCCCATTACACTTTCCGAAAATTGGTGAGTTTGTTCTGTGGTGTCCTACGGGCGTACTCCTCTGTGGATGTAGCGTCAGTCCCTTAGGAGTTAGGACACGTGACTAACCATCGAAAGGAATTCGAGATGGTTTTTGTGAGTATTTAGCCCAGTGTGTGCCTATTCATCACCGAATCCCTTACTTGGACGACATGTCATTCCGTTTCCTCGAGTCACTAAGAAAACGATGTGTTAATAAAATACGACAGTAAATATTACATCGGGGTGAAGTTCAGTATGTTGGCAAAGTGTTTCTCCTTATGCACTTGGTAATAGTTCTCAGGCGTCGTGGGCGGCGAGATCGGAGTGTTGCAGGCTTCGAACGACGAGCTAAAGGGCTCTTTGGACATCTGGACACTGCTCTGAGATATATCACTCAAGGAGAATTTCAGTTTCGCTAAAATAAACACAAATATCATTAATAAGGAAAGTAAAGGCGTTAATTCACATAATAATTACAAATCTTATTCCTTACAATTTGTATGTACTTGTAATGATATAAATTGATTCTTTTTCGTTAACGCATTTTGTAGACTGTTTACCAGAGTGCCGCAGGAAATAATTTCAACTTCAAGTTACTAATAATAAATAATAATAATAGCTAATAAACTGTACTTAATGTTTCATGTAATTACTTTTCAATAACTTTAATGTGACCAAGTAGGTAAAATATATTATAAAATTTTATTCACAATAGTTATTTATTTTATTTATTAATAAAATGTGGGATTTATATCTCTTAGGTGAACGGGCTGGAAATGATTCTTTAGAAGTTTTATTACTTTATTTTCTATTTGCAGTTGAATAGGCTATTTGACAATATTAAAAATAAAAGCTTAATTAATTTAATATTTAATTAATATGATTTTAAGTCATTATGCAGTGAAATAATTTATAAATAACCACAACTTTATTTTAAATATTTTTTTAAAGTACGTATTTTTTATTTATGAGTCACGTGACTCGAAACAGCGTGAAATTGACGATGACGTAACAAACGTGTACGCTATATGGTAACCATAGTAACCTGTCAAATGTCAAACAAATCATAGAGGCCGCATTCCGAAATCTACTGTTTGTGACGAGTACCAGTTAATTACTTTATAATGTACCTTATTTTTTTCTGTATTCTGTAATATGCACAATAAAGTTTTAATTCATTCATTAATTCATAGTACTAATCACTTGTCCAATTTCTTATAGATTTGACAACTATAAAAGTTCTGAATAGTAGTGGCAGTGATTTTTGGAACGCTCGCATGTTTGTCAAGTCAAGTCAAATACTTATCATTATGGTTGGCTATTACGTCATAGGACGTCATTTTGCTTATAGAAGCGTTTTCGCGGGTTACAAATTATGAATCTTTTATTTGAAAATTTGAGATTACCTATCAGAATTAAAAACAAAAATTGTATAAGTTCTTTAATCACTAATAAACATTCTGGAGTGGTTTTTGAAAACTTGTCAAATAGCCTTATTACATATCTGTGCGACGTATGTGCCCATCACGAGTTTTAATAAATTGAAGTGTTATTGTCGTGTTTCCATATTATCACACTGTGATTATTTTATCATGCCGTTTTTTGTAATTTTTTTTCCATCTAATGTGGTACGGCCACGTGATCAGGAGAGATAACGACCATGTGGTAAAAAAAGCCTTGAACCTGCCTGGAAAAAAGAGAGGCAGAGGACACGCTCCATACACGTGGGACACCGGCATGATTAGCCTTGCACATAAACAAAACCTACCCGACCCGACAACCCTAGACATGTCATGACGCCGAAGAAATAGGAGAGCCGATCCCACCTGATGTGGGAACGAGCAAAGAATAAGATTTTTTGCATTTTTCTTTTGGTGCATGGGCCACCCCATGCATGTATTATATTATGTATTTCTTTAATAAAAATCTTAAATATATAACATTTCTTAAATTCATAAAACATATTAAATAATATATTTCCGAGCTTTGATTATATACACGTCTAGATGGAGCATTTCAAATAAACATCGCAAAGAAAACGTCTGTTGTGAGTGACAGTTATGTACAGATTGTTTTAAAACCGTCAATGTGTGCGTGTAAAGAGATACCAACAGCATAAAAGAATACCCTTAATTTTGTTACTAAATCAGGAGGAACTAACAGCAAACAATAAAATAGGAATATA
>LUGF01026400.1:273691-284003 GCA_001625245.1 Calycopis cecrops
TTTCCAATTACCTCTTTCTTTTAAACAAATGAAATTAAAATTTTCTTTTGAAAAATGCTACCATTCCATCAGTATTTTCTTAAGACGTTGTCACGTTCAACTATCGTCAGTAAATCGACTTTACAGACAACCGATGTTTTTTTTTTCCATCTAATGTGGTACGGCCACGTGATCAGGAGAGATAACGACCATGTGGTAAAAAAGCCTTGAACCTGCCTGGAAAAAAGAGAGGCAGAGGACACGCTCCATACACGTGGGACACCGGCATGATTAGCCTCGTAAACAAAACCTACCCGACCCGACAACCCTAGACATGTCATGACGCCGAAGAAATAGGAGAGCCGATCCCACCTGATGTGGGAACGAGCAAAGAATAAGATTTTTTGCATTTTTCTTTTGGTGCATGGGCCACCCCATGCATGTATTATATTATGTATTTCTTTAATAAAAATCTTAAATATATAACATTTCTTAAATTCATAAAACATATTAAATAATATATTTCCGAGTTTAAATTAGAAAATGAGGCCAAAGAGAAGCGCTGTAATAGTATTAGATATATTATCCTGTATATAAGTCTTATAAAACATAACTACGTACATGTGTCTATAGTCGATATTTTACCCGCGACTTCGTACAAGAAGTCGGCCGTCCAAAAATTGGGTATCCGTATAAACATTTTCCCCGTGTCCACAGGAATATAGAATCCCAACTTGTGTATGAATTGTAGAAATTTGAGGTCTCCGCATATCGCCGCCTGCTGGCAGTTCCACGGCACAAGAGGCACTGGTTGGTTATATACTAGAAGATTAAATATTAGTCATTGGTTATTCAATTTTTTTAAGCAATGTCTGGTTATTTTATTGTTTCCTAAATAAATTTAGATTTATAAAGAAAAATCAACATGCATATAGTTTCATAATGTAACTTACTTAAAGCATGGTAAGATACAGGGGAGACCACTGGTTTAGGCTCAAACGAATCAAACTTTGTACTCGTGTCGGTTGACTCATCGAATGTCTTCAACGATTTCTTTTCAATATATATTTTGGCATAGCACGTCTCTAGCAACACAGACTGAACCCAATCCAAGTACTTGGACTTTCCATCTTGCGACAGTTGATCGCAAAGTTTCCCGATTTCGTTGTCTCGCGACTTCTTCTTCTCCTGAACGACTTGCGGACTCGTCGCTGTGTCGTTCTTTATTAAGGTTTCGTACTCCTCCTTGTTGATGACGAATTGGTGAAATAATTCCTTTACAATTGATTCGCTTTTTTTAACTACGCCGTCCTCTTTGAACAAATTCACTATTTCACTTATAACGTTTGGCTTTGTTTTGCTCTGCATGTAATACCAACTTAACGACAAAAGTTCATTTTCAGACCATCTGCAAACATAATATCGTGTGTTAGATATTTATTTATAAAAAATTGCAAAGACTTGATAACGTTTTTCAGCGGCTTGCAAATTGTTTTTGCAAAGTGTATTTAATTTATGAAAAAAATACATTTTTGCAACTTTAAAATGTCATAAAATACATGGCAATTAAATTTGTTCTATTTTAAATAGGTGATAGCTACGAATATAGATAACTTAATAAAAAAATCTTGTGAAAAGATAAAACTTGTTACCTATATTAAGTAAAAATACTTACATATCTTTAGGAACACTTATAGACGAATTAATATTCTCTTGTGCCACCATTTCCACATCGTCAGATGGCATAGAAAAATCTTTGAGTTTTTTGCTATCATCAAATTTCTCATTTTCCAAGCGCATATTATTGCTCAGATACAGCTTGTGGGGTTTCTTGACAAAAGTGTTGATGGCGTATTCGATGATGTCCGACCAATCCTTGAAAGAAAAAAATATACCTACAGCTCCAGTAGAATAGGAATAAGCAGCCATTTTATTGGATTTTGATGGCCCATAGAAACAGAGATTATGTGAAGGATCTGAATATTCTACATGAGGTAAATGTCTATGGTCATCGGCTTGGTTCATTGATGTCAACTGCTCGCTCGCCTATACCAGAGTAAGCAAAGTAGAGTAGGCCAACTTGGGGCCTTTTATCACTAGTCTGTTTCGCTCCCGCACTCAGATATAAGACAGGGCTGGCTCTGTCTTATTTCGTAATTAATTAATAAAATACAACATAATAATAAATATAATTTTATGTTAGAAGAACACATAAGTTGGAATACACTGTACTGTTTTCTATTTATTTATTTTTTTATCAATCTTGCTTTGATTAGGCAAATATAAAGATGAATTTATTTAATATTTTGCAGAGAAGATTTTAAATATGCGCGGCAGGAAGAGCGACAACAGCCCGCCGAGCCCGACCGCCACTTGGTGCATCATGGAGAACACGCAGTCGTTCACGAACTCGCCATTGTAACAAGACTTACGTCACATATCTCGAACTCGGACTGCCATATCTCGGTGAAGGTCTTGAGTATGCGCAGCTGGACGGGGCGAGAACAGCCCGCCGAGCCCGGCCGCCACGTGATGCATCATGGTGAACACGCAGTCGTTCACGAACTCTCCGTTACCCTCATAGTCTTCTAATAGCAGGCCGTACTGCTGCATTATCTTCGGGGACGAGAATCTAAATGGTAATTTTAGCTTGAAATTTCGTAGTCATTGATAAAAATTATTGGTATAGTTTAACACTAGAGTTCACGCGCGGACTACTATAGAAGACCAGGGCAACTCTTTTTGCAATAACTTTACAGTTTGGCGCTCTATAATCTAGTGATTCCTGGTAATCCTCGTCCGATATATTCGTCACAACGTCAGTACCTCTCGCAAACTCAGTGCATATGCACAGCGGAGCAATTTGAAGTCAAAATCGTAGGCCCACGTAGGTAGTCCGCGCGTGTATTGGTGTACCAAATTCATGCATGCAACTTTTGGTACATTTTAGATATACAAATTTATAAATCTTACAATAAATGGATCTATCCTGATCACCAGGCAACTGTGTGTTTTGAATGTTAGGAAACCAAAGAAAATAATAATAGTTAAGTTTAGTTTTAAATTAAAAAATCTAACATTGAACACAGAAGTGCATTTTTTTAAATTTTCCCTTATATATTTTCTAATTTACTGATATAACATTTATTAAATAGCTTATTACAAATAAGAGGATTTTAAAACTAAGATAAATAAATACTTTTTCCATTTTATTTGTTGTTTTAATAAGATAGTTGTACATAAACATGTAATTGATATTTTAAAGTGGACTACTATAGTAGGCCACGCGTGTACCTGTGTAATAAAAACGGCGCGTGTACTGTTTGACTTATATCCTAGTTTCATTAACACTACAGTGTTAATGAAACTAGGATATAAGTCAAACTTCCGAAAAAACCGAAGCACATCGAGTACTTTGATGAGATATATATACATATGATCTTAGTATTAAACAATTTAGTAAAAACAGCATTTACATTTGGAAGCAGACAGCGTTTGCATTATGATACTAAACACTTTAGTAGTGAATGATACGCCATAAGACATAGGCGGATGAAGCAACAAACACATTAGTTCACAGGTTACCCAGTTTCAGTTAGATCCGTAAACAGAGATACCTACTATAATACCACTAATAATATAGTGAGTTCACTCATTGTTTACTTTAATGATTTATGGACTTATCATGCCATGTGTTAAATAAAGCAACAGAGTTTAAAACTAGACAATACATCATGTATTAAATAAGACAACAGAAAAATATTTTTTTTACAAATTTTATACAGGGTTATTTTTTGGTCACCGGCCAAATTTTCAGGTTTGGTTCAGAATCAATAATACATTCGATTTATGAAATAAAAAAAATAATTTGTTAAAATT
This sequence comes from Calycopis cecrops, assembly GCA_001625245.1. Classification (NCBI taxonomy): domain Eukaryota; kingdom Metazoa; phylum Arthropoda; class Insecta; order Lepidoptera; family Lycaenidae; genus Calycopis; species Calycopis cecrops. Next base: position 277,550 of record LUGF01026400.1, read on the forward strand.
ACTTTGTCTCATGTTATAAACATATTTCTTTTTTTTTTTATGGTAAAGGGGGGCAAACGAGCAGTCGGAGCCATTTTCATGACTACCGACGCCCACAGACAACCGCATAGAGACTATACAAATGCTCTGCCCTCCTTTCTCCTCCCACCTCTTGGTCACCGCGTGGCATATGACTTGCGAGTGTCGCTCGGCTGGAGTCACTGACCTCGAAGTCGATACATTTCGCTTATTTCCACCATTTCAAATCGATTTTTATTTAACAAAATATCATACAATTAGACGATATAATTTAAAACACACCCTTGGAATGATGTTTACTTCCTTAATTTAAAATTTGGCCGGTGACCAAAAAATAACCCTGTATAGATAATATTTTTGAGACATTTGCTATAAAAATACTAATATCATATTATAATTGTATACTCTTTCTTTTAGTGGGCCTGGCTTAAATAGCGTAACGTGCGCGCCATACGCGCATAAATTATCTTGCGCCAATATATATGTCGTTCAATACATATGATATACAGGATTATTCGAAAAACCCACAAATCTCTCAGATAGCATCATGCGATAATAATTATTATAGTAATTATTATAAAGTTGAAAATCATATGACACATAAACTGCGCTCCGCTTCGCTTCCCTGCGCCGCGCTTTTGATGTGAATTGACCCTAACACTCGGACGAAAAGTTTAATTCAATTCAAAAAATTACATAGCGAATTATTCAAAGTCGTAAAAAAAATGTTGTTGTAAAAAATGCTAGCTATCTATACCTAGTCTAGCCATTAATTATGTTACTAGCTGTTAACATACATTTAAAAGTATATTTATTTGAATTTCGAACATTAGCTTCTACGATACAAAAATAGACTTATTTCCCACCATTATTGTTCGAATGTGATATTCGAATAAAAAATTCTATTTAATTTAGCTTCTTTTAAATCACGTCTTACTGGTAACTCATTCACTCATTGCAATTATTATAATAAGTTTCTCGGTAACGTAGATATTTTCAATTGTTCATTTTTAATTTATAAAAAAAATTAAATAACATGATTTTTAATTCCTCCATGGTGCCTTTAGTTATATTGTTGTTGTTATGGGTAGCTTAGATTGTATTTTATTTTTAAAAGATTTTACAATCGAGGAGCACTACAACAAACAAAATGATCGAGTTTATGCACACAGCTCTAAAGAAGCTTCCGAGGTAGTGTCCAAAGTTCAGCGTGGAGTCAACCAACATACGTCATGGTTTAGTGGGGTGTCTCCTACCAAGGGGTTACAAAACTAAATTTTTGCGAAAAAGGAGTGAAAACTGCAGACAGACTGTATCAAGATACCGTGTTAGAAACGGTAGTTAAACCTTTCATCAACACCTTATTCAAAAACGAAGTGTGGACTTCCATTCCAACAGGATCCAGCCCCAAGTCCAAGAAAAATGTTCGAGGCGTCATAAAGGCTGATAATTGGCCTTCGACTAGTCCGGATTTGAAACACTTTGGACTATAAATTGTGGTCTGTGCTAGAGAACATGGTCTGCTCTAAGCGTCACACAAATATTGAGTGGCTCAAGAAATTTTTGGAGGCAGCAGTGACCAAAGTTTCAATGAAAACCATCGACGAATGGCCCTACCGTTTAAAAGCATGCGTTAAAGCTAATATACATATCTTTTTCACTCTACATATAAAATTTTAAAATAAATTTAGTTTTTTAGAAATTATCGGATAGTTTCTTTATAGAACTTATGGCTAGACTAGATATTTAAGAGCTTGCAGGTGTTTTAAAAATCCTGTATATCATTATGAACACTACAGTATAATTAAGAGTATTATCACTTACTGTTGTATATGTTCCACCATTGTCATGGTCCCCTTGTAGTCAGTAGACCTCATGACTGTGTCCAGACACATTAGCAGAATGTGGTTAGTAACGATGACGTCCTATACAACATAAGAAGAGGGTTATAGGTAAGGTTGGTGCTATTAATTATTCTAAACTCATTTGCTTCGTTTTGAAAACGACTATAAAACAACCGAATTTACCAATCTTCAGTTAAGTAATTTTATAGTTTAATATTTGCTATTGACGATTGTGTAATTTACATATTATATTTAGTAATAATTGTAACATTGTACACACCTGCAAATATTGTTTCGAGTGATACATGGGATTGTAATGCCTCAACAATAACACCATGAGAGAGCGTAGCTGGTCCGTCTCACACATCTGCTGCTGCAACTTGATGAGCTCTTCCTTGTCTCTGTTGCATATGTGCGCAGACTTTTTGAACACCTCAATAGCCTGCACAAACTCACGAATCGCCGTCACAGCCTGAAATACACATTGTAACAAATACGATCACAGAATCAAAGATATACAGAGGCCACTCATAGATATAGTATACGACTAATGTCATTATTTAAATCGTGTCAATAGTCGCATCCAACCTCATTTCCCAACTCGAAAGTGATCGATGTCTTTTCAAACTTGCGTCATGGCCACGTTTTCGGCTTAGCGGCCTACAAAACTTGCCCTCGACATTACATTATATTTAATCATTATAACTTATCCACGAGTTTTCAAGCATACATAAATTTATACCAAATTAAAGTTGATCGCACTGAATAAAATCTATCTATATACCTCCCATCAGAAAACATTTCAATGTTGAAACAACTTACTAAATGCAGTCTCCGCACACACGGTCTCAGATCTTTGCCGTCCAGCTTCACCGTCAACTCAAACTGCTCGCACAAGTTGACACCCTCCGCCGTGAGATAGGAGATGATGTCGAAAGACAGTACGTTGCACACATGCTCCAGGTCCAACTCGATTTGTGTGGCAAACTTCAGGAAGTACGTGACTAGCCAGAAGAAATGCGACGTGTCTATCTCGAGCTCGACGTTTGTTAGTATTTGAGTGTGGAGTGTCTTAATTAGAGAATTGTAGCCTTTCAGAAGGAAGTCCACTGTGAATTCCTTTAGTACATTCGATATATCATCGTCTGTTGGTGTGTTCTGCGTGAGCCCCTTAGAATTAATTCTAAAATAAGAATTATACTTATTATTGAATAAGTAATAATTATATTATTACAATGTGCATATTCGAAACTAGGTATAGCACGCCTAATGATGTAGGAAAACTTATACATATTTACTTTCGTTGTAATTTAACTAATTTATTAGTACAAGTCTGATATGGTATAACGTCATTGCACCAGCGCAACAAGGTCAGTTTCGTTGTGAAGTTGCGTTTCATTATATCTGTAACCATCGTGAGTTACGGATACTTCCAAAGCATGAGTGAATCTTCTGATTACGTAAATATCCATGGCGGTAGGCAGATTTTTACCATTATCTAGTACGACTACTCATTCGTGTTATCTGTAATACTCAACTTGAATAGTGACTTATTTCCTTCCTCCTTCATGCGAGGCGATGAGATAATTGTAGGTATTATGTACATTATAGGTATTGTGCCTTAGCCTATGTATATATGATATCGGTATACAATTTTAATATTAGCAATAAATATATATCAATTATAATAACTGTAATAAACCTAAAAATGTCTGAACTAAAGAGATTAGTAAGAGGTGGTACCAAACTGAGTTGCAGCCGAATTGTAGGTAGTTTAAAGCTCTCACTCACATACCCTCGCAAATTTACAGCTCCGTTGTCGCGTTTCACGCAGTTTGTGAGTTTCGAATGGTTCATTGGATGGGAGGAGAGGAAGAGGCAGCACGTATGTGTTACAATTATGCGGATGTCTATGGGCGGTTGGTAGTCATGAGAAGCCTCCGACTACTCGTTTGCCCCCGTATAGGTACTATAGTCTATCTCTTTATTTATTTATTTATTCTCGTTATATATAATTCTCGTGTCACAATGTTACCATACTCCCGAAACAGGTAGACCGATTATCATGAAAGTATGTGTGCATATTGGGTGGGTTTAAGAATCGGCTAACATTTATCTTTCATCTCGATATTTTCACGGGATCGAAACTTACGCGGGTGAAACCGCGGAGCGCAGCTAGTTTCTTTATAGTAAAAGATGTACAATAAAAAGCTGACATAACACGTACATGTTCAACTTGCTCCTCTTTACAATCTTTTTCCTCTTCCGTTCCTGTAGGGTCGCGTTAGGCGCACGCTCTTTTTTATTGATCCTCGGCTTGGTGTTGTGCGGTTTCTTCGCTCGCAGGTCGTCTTCGTTGCTAGAGGTGGTGGTTGTTGTTCCCTGGTTCTCAATCCGATTGGCATATTCAATATTACGTTTGTTTCTTTTAATTTTCTCTTTAGTGACGGCGTCTATGAGCGCAATATCCTACAAAGAAATTGTAGTTATTGCTTTTGTTATTAGATATTTTTTCAATTTCATAATAATACTTATATCTATACAGGGTTAAATGTAATTAACGCAAGACTTCTTGCAGGCAGCATGTCTACATCAATACCAACAACATTTGTTCTACGACTTTTTAGAAATCTAGATAAATAGCACAAAAAAAAATAAAAACAAAAAATGTTTGCACCCTCTGTTATTTTTTACTCTGTATCTTGTCAGAATGACGCGCGGGAGCCTTTATCTTGCCGCGCGCGTTTCCCGCTAGAGTTGGGCGTTATAAAACGTAACCGGTTTCAGAAACTAGTTTCGATGATAATAACGGCGAAACCAGTTTCGTGGATACGAACGAAACGGTTATTTTACAAAAGCAGTTTCGTGAAAACGAACGAAACGCACGCCCGCGCCCGCGCGTAAACGGTTTCTTCTTTATCTATATCACTTGAAACTATTGCCGCCGCGTGAACGTTTTGCTAGAAGTCTATATAAGCACTTGCAGACAGAGAAAGGAATAAGCTCACTCCTAAGTAATCATGAAAATGACTCCGACTGCTCGTTTGCCCTCCTATACCATCCAAAATAATGTATTTGAATTTAAAAAAAAAATATGTATTAGATTTTTTTTTTATTTGTATAATTTCTGTAAAAAAATGTAAATAATATACACGAATAACGTAAGCACTTAATGGTTAGATCATAGATGTTATAAAATGTATTTGATAACTATTTCATAACCTTAATATAAATATAAAATAACGTTCTTATAACAAAGAAATGAAGTTAATGATGTAGTACATATACAGAAAGAACTAGGTTCGAGGAAAAACAGTTTCAAAAATAACGTTATTATAACAAAGAAATGAAATTATTGATGTAGTATACAGAAAAAACTAGGTTCGAAAATAGCCAGTTTCGAAAATAACGTTATTATAACAAAGAAATGAAATTATTAAAACTAGGTTCGAAAATAGCCAGTTTCGAAAATAACGTTATTATAACAAAGAAATGAAATTATTGATGTAGTATACAGAAAAAACTAGGTTCAAAAATAGCCAGTTTCGAAAATAACGTTATTATAACAAAGAAATGAAATTATTGATGTAGTATACAGAAAAAACTAGGTTCGAAAATAACCAGTTTCGAAAATAACTTGTTTTGAAACTGGTTACGCGTAAAAACGAAACGATGAAAAACGGTTTCGCACAAAACACGTTACGACCCACGACTATTTCCCGCACTATTTTCTTAGCCGCACGCAGACTAAATGATAGTTCAGAGGCAATATATTAATTTTGTATGGGAATATTAAAATTTTAAAAACTATTAATTTTCAAAAGTCGTAGAACAAATGTTGTTGGTATTAATGTAGACATGCTGCCTGCAAGAAGTCTTGCGTTAATTACATTTAACCCTGTATATATCTATAAGAAATCAGATCAATCGGAGCAATAGTTTAACCACAGGATTTTTTTTAAGTTTTTTCTCACGTCGTACACGCTGTATCATCAGCTGATCGAGCACCCGGCCGCCCTTAGTTAGTCCGCCGTGGTCATTCACCCCGTGCGAGGTGTAGCCACCCGGTATTTAACTTGTTTGATAAAATTATTTTCGTCTTCTGGCCGTAAACTTTTTTTTAACAGTTTCGGATTAACTGTAGGCACTTATAGAGTATGTGGTTTAATTTAATGCCTCTCGTTTATAACATATATATATATATATATATACAGGGTGTCCCGAGACGCGACGCCAAGCCGATACCGGATGATAGGCCAGGTCATAAGAGTTATTAGAAAAATACAAAAAAAAATCTATGTCATGTATTTTAAAAAATATAGCCTTTTGAAAAAAAAACGAAAAATGTACATCCTGTGATTCTTTTTTACTTCTCGTTTCTACAAATTTCCACTTTTATTTATTTTTTTTTCTGATTTGTAACCCAGGGTAATGCTCCTCTAGCTAGTAGTCTAAAATATTAACTCAACTTCTCTAAATTTGAAAAAAAATGACACATTATTCCCATTTCAAAGTGAAATTGAATTTTTTGTTCAACTTCAACAGATCCCACTGAAAAAAAAATGTAATACACTGGTTGGGCAAGTAACTTT
>LUGF01026400.1:284910-312420 GCA_001625245.1 Calycopis cecrops
CATTAGTTTCGGAATATCTTAATGAGGTCGGAATCCAGGTTTTGGGGTGGCCGGCACGCTCGCCAGACCTAAATCCAATAGAACACGTTTGGGACAAACTGGGAAGACAAATTAGACAAAGAAATCCATCACCTGTCAACGTAAGAGACCTCAAAACCGCATTGGTTGAAGAATGGAACTCAATGCCGCAAAGTTTTATTGACAATTTAATACAGAGCATGCCCAGACGCATGCAGGCAGTTTTAGCAGCAAGAGGTGGCAACACTAAATACTGATTGATCACCCATCGCGAAAAAACCAGTAATTTGGACAATATTAACTTTTCTTTAGTTTTCATTGTGTTAGTTGTTCAAAACTCTTCAGAATTAAGTCACTGACCTTATTGTCTTTAATTTCGTTTCTTTCGCTTTAATTTTGTGATTTTTTATGTTCAAAAATGTTAATTTAATTAATTCAGAATAATAATCAAATGTATTGTACAACAAAAATGTGTTTTCATATTATGATCTTGCAGTCTTTTTTTTGCGTTCCGCTAAATATGTCCACCAGTGTATATATTTGTAAGAGGTAGTGCAATGCTGCTTTGAAGTAGAATTAGGCCGGCAACCAGGGAGGTATTTCTCTCTCTCATGAAGCGCCCGTAAAGTGATAAGTTTGCCGTCGCATTTCGTGCGGTTTGTGAGCCCGTTGGAGGGCAGCGAATGTTACGGGTGCCGGTATTCACATGTCTCTCTGGTAGCTTGTTTGCTTGTTGCTGCCACACTACACTATTCTGAAGTGAATGTAAGCGCCGTGAAAGCGTTACGTGATGTTACTGTTATTATCGATCGCTGTTTCACACTATTGTACTCCTCATATTTTTATTAAATGTAGCGTTTAAAATAATTCCTTATGGTGCGAACTCCAGGCAAAACAAAAAACAATAGACAAGACGTTCTACTTTCTACTACATACAAGTCATAAAACTGAACAGGATCTTTTTATAGCATTTTAATTACCTTTCGTAAACAGCAACATGATGTACTTTTTTCTCTTTATACAATCATCATCCTATTAATACCTATTATAAGTGCGAAAGTTTGTTTGTTTGTTTATTTGTATGTTTATTTGTTACTCCTTCACGCAAAAACTGCTGAACCGATTTTCATGAAATTTGGCACACACTTAGAGAGTAACATGGATTAATACATAGGATTAGTTTTTATCCCGGAAAAATGTTCCTATGGAATGTCATAGGATGATTTTCCACGGGATCGAAATTTGCGCGGGTGAAACCGCGGGGCGCAGCTAGTACTATATATAGGGTAATCTGCTCCGCCCTCTGCTGCATCAGAGGGACGGGTGGAGGACACCGAGTCGGGCTGCTCTTAGTCTGGCCTTTCCCAACAATTTTTTTTTCGGCAATTAACCCACAACGAATAAGATATTTTCGTAACTGTTACCTCTGTTCTGTGGCGATGTATTACTCTCATTGTCTTCGGAACTTTCAGACAACGAAGTCTCGAGCCATATATTGAGTAACTTGTGCAACGTCGTCACATGCTGGTCCTTATATAAGAGTGCTATCAACTGCACCATAGTCACCGCCCAATGTACCTATGAGTTACAAAAAATACAAACACACACTTTGACCCTCAAATAATGACATGACTCCTTTGAATACTATCCATACTCTAATATTAAATAGATTAAATTAAAATATTTTTAAGGACAAGTTAATGATATAACAATAATACTTAAATACCTACTTAATTATGTATTAATTTTAATATACAGGGAGTCCCACGGCTATGTCATATGGTGGGGACGTACTTACCTTACGTTTTGCAAATATATAGGTATACATTTTAATAATAGAATAAAGCATTTTTAAATGCAGATACGTAAATGATTGAACTTTCGGTTTGGTAGTTCATATTGAGACTCGAATTAACAATACGAGAAAGAATATTGCCCTATATCTTTATCATTACAATCAAAGGGCTTCTTCATAAGGATTTCTTATAATTAAGTAACTTAGTATCAGAAATAAAAGGAAGTCCGTTTCCATGTTGCATAGCCGTGGGACAACCTGTAGGTATTGTTAGTTTCGATGTTGTAAGAGAATAAAAATAAAATTTCACATAAAACCTCAATATGTAAACATAAATTTTTAAACTCACGAACAGCTCGATATTTTACCAACAACAATACACGTTATATTTAAGAATGGATGAAGCGGTCACGTTAGATTCGTTTGGAACATTTTTACAGTGGCCGATTTATATTTGTGTATATTCAATATTATTTGTATTCCCATTATCCGAGTCTATATTTATTCCAATGTGTGCAATTTATTTTCAAGTCCAACACGTGCTCAGAATTTTTCACGCGTTCATGTAAGCTTCGCTATAAATATTTAGCCTCTTGTATTACCTAAAATAATCAAAAATTAAGACACGAGTAAGTAAATCATCTTTGGAATTAAACTTACCGCATCAGGAATTTTTATTAATTTCAGTAGCACTTTGTCTATATTTTGACTAAATAAATTCCACAATATTCGATTCTGCACGGCATGTGGGGGTCCATTGCAGTTCGAGGATATAATATTCACTTCTTCCGGTATATGCAGAACGTTTCGCAAGAACAAAAGGGTGTTGCAAATATTAGCACGTTGATCTATAGATAGTTTCGTACTCTCACCGACCTCGGTGTTTTTCTTTAAAAAGTCAATAATAACTTTTGTAACATGGTGATCAGTTAGGGCCGTTTTAGTTGAAGTGAGCAAGCTATTTATATCAAATATAGTATGCTTCCCAAATTCAGTTTTCACGGTGCTCTCTAAAGATAACAAGCATTCGACAGGTATTGTTAAATTAACAAATATGGTGATCAACAATTCAATGGTTTTCTCATCTTTGGAATGAATCAATAGAGGGATGAGGTCTTTTTTAATGTTTTGTCCAAAGCTGATACTTCTGCGATATGTACGCTGGAATTTGTCTTCTGTCAAGATATTGTGCAAAATTAATTGCAACGCCGCTGAAAATAACACAACATATTAATGGCAAATGTTTTTTTTTGTTTGCAAACAATATACAGGAATCAATTCTCCTTTACTTTGCAGTTTAGTCGGGTAAAACACATAACACAGTGTTAGCTGGATAAAGTGGCCCAAAAAGCATTTTCTACTAACGGGAACTCCGGGTGGTTTTATCAATTTATACTAAATGTTTATAGATTTAACTATATCCTTATCTATTGTCTTAACCATTGTTTATTATGGATAATATAAGGGCCTCTTTATATTGGGCAAGGGACGGATCTCGGATCAATTCCAACTTAATTAATTATAAATTATTGGTGCACGAGGGGACACTCATTGAACAACAACTTGTCAATAAAATAAGTACAATGAACTTGCTTATTTCTCTACTCTAGAAGATCTTAAGTTACTGTGTAAATATGTATACCTATTATAAGGATTATACACAATAAATAAGAACAAAATTGGTTGATTAGTCAGCGTTTCGTACAAACAACAATACAAGGAGGTTACGAAATGTGTTTAACGTAAACATTAGATACGATAAGGTTTGTCGTTGAACTTTACGCGGCTGGGCTGCAGTTTGGTATCAAACATTATTTTAAAAATTGGGTGATATTTAAGTTTCGAAAATTCGTGGAATCTAAAGTGAAAAATTCTTTAATTCCAAATCACAAACGCGTCTTAGTTTCAGAAATACATTTCCAGTGAATTCAAAAGATGACGTCGACGTAATGAAGAAGAATGTAGTTTGTTGATGATAATCTTGATATAAATTATAAGACGACTATAGTACTGGAAACTTTCAACCCTTGTCAGTAGTCTAGGGATTTGAATTGAATTGTTTTGTTTATTTGCAAAAACTCAAACAAAAAGAATACTTAAAATCATAAAATAATAAGGATCAAGCGCCGTTTCCGCTTAAATTTACTCTTTCCTTAATATTTAGTAGGTACCTATCTACTATAATTGCACTGCGGTCATTTCCAAAAAATATTTTTATGTTATTCCAAAATCCAAATACACATCTGACCGAAATGTTACCCAAATCTGTTTAGTAACTTTGGCGTAAAAAAACAACCAAACAACACGAACCGAACAAAACATTCATTTCATACACACTTTCGTATTTGTATTATTAGTAGTTAAAAGTATTGTATCTGCATATAGGTAATTGTTATAGTGTACTAGAAGACTATAACTATGGAAGTATAAACATCCAGGTTATACATACGTACAACGTACATCAGATCTACCGTCTAGATTCTAGAATCTAGATGTTACTAGTTAAGGTCTATGAATATACAAACATTAAAACAAATTGTATACATACCATTACAGTTTTCATTTATGTGATATCCATCGGGATGCGAATACCCGAGGTTACTAAAGGAACTGTGAATCTGTGGACTCCGGAGCACCCATGCCATCGTCTTATCTGCAACAAGTTACATGAGACATTAATTAAATAAATATGTGTAAATTTTATGCAGTTGTTGTTTAATCATACACGTTAATACCTTCGAAGGTATACCAAATTACGACATAGTTCATATCGCGCTTCGCCATTTGTAAATGACCCCCATGCAGGAATAGGTGACCGCCTGAACTCCGCTACAATACCGCCGCTCCAAGCCCGCAGATGATGTGTGCGACACACACGTGTGCTCTCGGTTGCATGTGCTTGCGAAGTAGTGGAATAGTTATCAGCTATCAGTCAGCGAGCAACATACACACGTTCTTTTTTACAATGCAAAGTTAGAAACAGGTATATTTCGCTATATCATCGGACTTTTTAGGAGCTCTACCTATAGCATAATTTATGCACTAAACGATTTTAATAGCTCTTACAATATTACAGTTATTAAAGTATGATTACTATACAACCTGAATTAGAAACTATATTATTTTGGAGTAACATGAGCTATAATTTATAATAATATTTCTCGGCAGTTTTAGCCGAGTAAAATACGTCAAACAAACCATTATTTAATTCGGCAGCTCAACGAATTGGGTACGGGTGGGCTAGTATATTACGAAGGGTATAGGTGGCTCTGCGACATTTTCTTACCAGCAAATAAAATACATTGGTTTTTCACAGCGTTTGTTTCATACAAACGCTGTGAAAAACAAAGTTATTTTATTGTTGACGACTAAACGACAAAGTTGTATTTGCGTTTTTTGAAAATGTATTATTTCTCAAAAACTAATAATGATATCTCGCTCAAGCTAATTTTCGTTGTAAGATTCCATAGTTCCATAGTAGTTAGCATATCTATTTATTAGATTTCTCACTCTCTTATTTTAATTTTGGAACTTCCACCCACACACACCATACACCAGACAAGAGTTTATCTTGCAAACAATTGATTTGGCGAAAAACGGTTTTAGTAACCTTAATGTCATTTTTGAAGACCTTATTAATAAACACCCCTCACCTACAGGTTGGATGAAAAAAAAATTGATTTAGTTCTATGCATGGATTGTCTCCCCCTTTATTTTTTAATTTATTTATTAAAATTCGAATAGTTGTTCATAGAATACATCAACCTAAACAGTTGTAACTACGAAGGCCCAATAATTTCGTAAAAATTGGCTGTTACATAAGGACGGGCGGACGGACGGACAGATAAACATGACGAATCTATAAGGGTTCCGTTTTTTTCCATATCCTACGGAACCCTAAAAATATACTTTATATTTTGTCGACTCTCGTATGGGTCCATGCAAACATATTCCCGATATTTAAGATTCGTTTCTTTATTGACACGGCTTACACCATTATTTACTACTGTTTGTGGCAGAATTTGAGCAAATTAATTTAAAATTAAAATTATTATTATTTATAATTCCACTATTTTTATTAAATAAGCTTTTATTCTTAGAATAAGCGTTATTATTCTAAGCTTTTATTATTGTCCTTTTTAAATGATTACTGCAAATCAAAGCTGTCAAACAGCAGCTGTCAAACAGCTTTGAAAGACAGGCAAACTGTAATAGCCAAAAAAACTATTATGGCTACGAAGGAAATAAGAGTATTTTCCACAGGTTTGCTTTTAAGCAATCACACCGCAATTATGGCGGCTGTGTATTGGGCTGGAATAAGCAAATCGGAGCGCACGTATTTGGTCTTCGTCAAAAACGTCGTATACAATGCTCACAAATCAAAAGATGTACACACGTATACATATGTATATTAACAGAACCTATCATTTAGATTGGGTATCTCGAAGTCCGACTTCAATCCGATTAAATATGTCTGCGACCTCCTGAAACGACGAGTAAGATCAGTGCATTCTCTCCGGCTATGCAAATCTAACAAGAGCTACAGAACGTAACTCTGCGAGATATGGTCCGCAATACGGAGATCCGCAAGAGAACCAGGGTAATCGACATGGCTCTGAGAGTCAGCAGACTGAAGTGACAATGGGCAGGCCACATTGCTGGGAGAACCAATGACCGCTGGGGAAGAAAGGTTCTCGAGTGGCGGCCTCGCACCCGAAGACGGAGTGTTGGACGGCCTCCTACTCGGTGGACCGACGTCTAGGTAAAGGCGTCGGGGAGCCGCTAGATGCAAGTGGCCCGTGACCGTGACCTTTGGAGCTCTATGGGGGAGGCCTATGCCCAGCAGTCGACGTCCTCCTGCTGAAGATGATGGTATACTAGCTGCGCTCCGTAGTTTCAGCCACGTTAGTTTCGATCCGATAGTTCGATCGGGATGAAGTGCAATATATTTTATGATCTATTCCTCCGACCTACCGACAACAAAACAAATTAATAAAAATCGGTCAAGCTGTTCCGAAGGAGTTCAACCACAAATTACGATTTATTGATACGATATTTTTAAATGATATTATGAAAACTGTTCTTAAGTTATTAATTGACGCAACTTGGAGGATAATTTAATATTAATATAACAATAATAACTAAATAATTTTTTCGAAACCATCATGCCATTTAGACCTATCTAATTATACCGCACAACTATGCTTTCCCGATTATATTTGTCATCCCTCAGTAACACATAAACTTAGGATTACCTAACAATTTAGTCAAGCGTCAACTAAATTTATGTGATTTCGGATTTGGTTGGAGCTGGTCGATCCTAGAATAAGAACAGACTAAGACAGAATCAGTCATAAGTTGATGCTACAGTAGTTCATTGTCTTGTCTTGTCTACCTCGTGTTCTAGTGGTAAGCGTGTTCAACCACAGACGTGAGTTTCTGGGTCCTGGGAAGTCCTGGGTTCGAATCCCCGGGTCGGACCAAAAATTGTTATTGGGATTTTTCAATTTCTCATATCAGGCCGGAGTCAGGAAGTTGGCGGTGTTACAACCCCGTGCCTCGGAGAGTACGTTAAGCCGTCGGTCCTGCGCCTTATTTCTCCCCGCCCGACTTTCGTGTCGGACTGCCACGGCATCCCATCCCCCCCGGAATATGTATTGTAAATGAGGGAATAGAGAGTGCACTTGTGTTTGCGCGCACACTTGTGCACTATAATAATATGTCCTGCGCATATTTAATGGCTCGTCTACATAGACGGCCGCCGTAGCCGAAATCGGCTAGGACGACATTATTATTATTATTACTTGTCTGGTTGATAAGTCGTAAAATATTCCTATTTAATTTCTATTTAATTGAGCCCTATTTAATTTGAATTGTTTTAAGCTGGTGTCAAGTTCAGGAAGCGAACTGTAATATGCTCTTCTCGCTGGACTTACCAGCTCAGGTGATCTATGTCGGAGTCGACACTTAGTGTAATACCGACTAAATCCCTGCGAATGCCTTCAGTTGATATAATTGGGAGGTCCCAGATTAGCCCAGTTGCTAGAGGCAAATAAGGCTTAAAATTTACTGTAAATGGTCAAAAAAGACCCAAATTTGAGTGAGATACGAAGAGTTTTCAGCCGCGAGCCAATTTGAAACTTTTCAATTTCACTGTTTTCACGACTGATCCAGTGATAACGTCACACACAAATACGCGTCGCTCGAACAGGGTTGACAAAACATTAATTAACAACTGCTGGAAACACTTTTTCTGGTAAATAATATTTTTATAGCAGAGTTTAAGTATCGTACTAGAGGTAGCTTGAGTTTCGATTATTAATATTCATAATTAAACAAATTACCTATGATTTTTATAAAAAAAAATATCTTCGCCCCCAATAAAGATAAAGCTTTAATTTTTTTTTAAATAGTTAAAAAATCGTCGGAACTCAAATATAAATTTTCACATTGATACGAAAAATTGCCCCTTGGCAAAATGCGAAAACGTGAGGACCAAAAATGGGCCATTTTTCGGAGGCCATTTTAAAGACGATAACGATCGAAATTTGACCAATAATTTTCATATTAATAAAATATAAGTCAAGAGGCAAAAAATAAGCACCCATAAGACGACTACAACCACGGGAAGGTTATAAATTTTTACTTTACTTTTTTTTGCGTTTATTGTCAATAAATCAAAAAGTTGTAAAAATTTTTCAAAAAAAAAATTATGGTACGTGTAAATTATTGAAAGGAATATTTATGCACAGTTACAAGCGTACAGGAACATTATAAAAAAATAAAAATATTTAAAAACTTGCGTGTTTTTGATGGTTTTTTGCAATTATTTAAGCAATTTGTTGACCGATTTTGAAGTTTAAGGTCGCAAAATGACCACATTATGATCACTTTAAATCGATATTGTTTGTTGTTTTTTAGTTATCTTGGAAAAACTGTTTTTTACCTATAAAACCATTTTTTAAACAGCCTTAGTATAAAATGACACACTAAATTTTCTCTCATTGTGTGTGAACAGACCAACCCATTTTTGCGCATTTGCTGGACCTAATTACAGTAAATCATTTTCCTCTAGCAACTGGGCTAGATCTGCAAGTAATAAGATCCCTCCAGCGACAGGCTGGCCTCGGTGAAGAGACCAGACTTCTCCTCCTTGGGGACTGTCCGCCTTAGAACAGTCCCTACTACGATGTCGGAACTGTGCAATGGAGTCAGATTGGGAGTAATTCTCCAAAGAAGGACGCCACCACGTCCGATTTCGGACCATGTGTCTTAATCGGACCCGCCACTTGTTCTGATTCAGAGTGATGGGTGGTAGTATCTCTGACGCCACCTATGCGCGCAATTGGACTCACCAGTCGTCCCAGTTCACGCAGCCATCTGCTGGTTCAGAGGGACGGGTGGAGGAGGAGGAACTTTAGGCATATAATGCCACAAGCTTATCTGACGCGGTGAAAGCAGCTCTCTAGTGTAATGAAGTATTGCCATTAAAATAAAAGACTAATCAAAATTATTCCATCACAACACTAAAATCATGGTAATCATTATTTTAATAGTTAATTAGAAATAAAAGAGTGAAGTATTATATATTAATGTTATAATAATGGTCGTGTAAGAAATCAAATTTACAAACAATCAACAATTTTACAAACGGTATTATTGGCGCTTGGAGACGTTTCTCTTGTTGCATAAAAAATAAAACTTTTAAAATAATGTTTCTCTCATCCCTTTGGGGTAAATGTGTATCGCATCCACCAATAAAACTGACAACAGATTGTCATTTCAAAATGACGGCTTTAGTTCCAGTCTTGGCCACCGGGTCAGACGTAGATAGAGAATACAATAGACGAAGTGATAGCATCTGACTCCTTCCCACAAAACAAGGATCAACTTATGCCTATGACGTGTAAACAAGCGAGACAAAATGATGCGATCTTTTGTCTCGCTACGCATGCTCGTTATTTCAAGGCCAGCTAAATACATCGCTAAACAATTTTGACGTTGGTCGGAGCATTTTTGGTTTGATATTGTTTCGATTTGAAAAATAATTAGAAAAAGCTCAAATATATATACAATACAAATTGTACAATATTCGTAGCTAATAGTTTTAATAATATTTGTAAAAAAACATGGGGCGTTATAGTGTTTTAGTCTAAAAACATTGAGTTATTATTACTACGTAGTACATATAACTCAATGTCTAAAAATGATAGCGAAAGAAAAGATACGAACGTATCATTTCATTTGTAATTTACACTCTGTTATAACAACGTTTAGCCTTAGTTTTGGCTCCAGCTATTATGATATAAATCAGACTTAATAATTATATAATTGAAATATGCAAAAATTTCAATACATAGTATTTTTATTATAATTTGATAATTATTGATAACCTACAATTTATTTTGCTTTGGTGTTGCCAATTTCAGAGATCACGTTCTCGTCAAATTGTGGGAAAGTTATTAGTATCATCTTTAGGAAAAATGTAGTTATAATATCAAATATAATTCGTGTTTCCAAATGATGAAATTTTGCGAAAAGAATTGATTCAATCAACAAGACGGAACTAATTGGATTTCAAAAAAATCATCCAGGATTTGTAAATTGCAAACATTTTGCTCGAAATATGCTCTTCAAAAAGAAGAAATTAACTTATCTTCTCCCTAATGCTGTGCCGTTACTGGTATGTCATTATTTAATGCACATAAGTAATATATAGGTAGGTGCAAGATGTAACTTAAAAAAAAACTTAATATTAATTATTTTCAGGAAATTCAATTATCTATACCGTCATCATCGTTTTCAGTCAGGTGAAACGAAATTACAAAGGATGACTTATCCACTGATGTTGATTCTGTAAGTACTGCCTACTTATTATTGTAAGAACTTTTATCGTTTTGTATAATCTAACCGTATTAATAATTTTTCAGAAGATAACAAGTAGGATGAAGACGTCATCTTGTGTTTTAATTATGCTATCACGACCGGGGAGGTACCTCTTACTTACACGAGACCGGTGTAAAGTGTCAGCTATGCTGTCGCGTTTCGTGCGGTGTGTAAGTAGCCGGCAGCCTATGTGGGCTGGGAGGAGAAAGGAGGGCAGCGCATCTGTGTATCCTCTATGCGGATGTCAATGGGCGTCGGTGGTCATGACAAAATGCCTCCTACTGCTCGTTTCGGGGGTAAATACGTTTAATGAGGTATTTTTTTTAGCTTATATACTATTTGACTAAATAGGTAAATTTAAAAAAATCGTCTCTCTTCCTAATTATTTGTTTTGACTTTGTTTGATGTCTTTATTGTACAATTTCATAATTTAAGTAAGTAATATACCTAATTTACATAATTTGCAACAAATATGCATTTCAAAAAACAGTATCAAAACTTTATTTTTTTTATGTTCTAATCAGAATATTTAATGTAATTATAAATAGTCCTGTTTCTGTTTTAAATATAACATACATTCGGCCTGTCCGAGTGACGACTATAGGTTAGTCGCCACTCAGACAGTATGCCTGTATGCCTCCGCTTCACTGTATGCTTAGGTAAGCACAGACTGTTTCATCTGGTCAGATCATGTGAAATTGAAATTCCTAATTTATTTCTTACTTATATTTACAACTAGAGGGAGACCGCGACTTCGTTCGCGTAGCATAGTTCTATTATAATCAAAGTGAGAAATATAATTACTGAATTTCCCGTAGGAATGAGCGCTTTTACCGCAGTAAAAAGTGTTCTTTATGTTGACCAGGCTTAGTATCAATACACACCAAAGGTTTCATTCGATTCCATCCAGTAGTTATGGAGATTTGCCCCGACAAACAGACAAAAAGACAGACAAAAAAATTAAAAGCGTTCTACTACTATTTTAACGTGCGTCGCCCCCAATTAGTTTTTCATAAATACATTCAATGTACAGACACACGGATTTTACTGTATAATTATATGTATAGATAGGCCAATCATGACTATAATTAAAATCTGTGAAAACCATTAGCCAGCCATTAATGTTCAATTGAGTTTAAATTTAACTTATTTTATTTATTATAAAATTTTAATATAAAAAAAATATTTATTTAAAAGTTAATTTGTTGACCAGCGCGGCGGTCGGCAACCCGCGGCTCACCGACGTCTTATTTCAGGCCCGTGAATGAAGTTATAAATATCAGAACTATACGTAGGTATATTGGGTTTCAAGGGTTTATTTCACAAGTGTGGCCCACCCTTAATTTATTTTGCCGCCTTGTGACCCTTGCCTGCCAAAAGGTTGCCGACCGCTGCTGTAGACCCTGGACTCTAGCGCGCCAAGAGTTTAAATGTCTCTAAACATAGGCAAGATTTTAAAATTTTCAACTTGTGGTGCTCAGAAAATAAAATCATTTTCCTCTTGCAGGACGTAAATCTACAACTTTAACATAAAAAGTTAATGACGTCATTGTTTGAAGGCTTATTTACCTCAAAAGGAAAATACGGAACAAGGGCGTAACTATTCCGCTCGAGGCCCGGCAAATTTATCGGATGGGGCCCATCCGATGAATTTTGAACATAAAAAGGCTTATTTTTAGTTGGATTTCTCCTCTAACCGGTGGCCCCTTCTGGCTGGGGGCCGTGGCATTTTGCTAAGTTGCTACCCTGTAGTTACGTCACTGTACGAAACCCTTATAGGATCATATTGTAGTCTGTATGTAGTATGTACATTTTTCACAGCAAAGCGAGCTCAAATTCTCGTCGAATACCAAGGTCGCAACCTCTTGAAGCACATAAAAAATCATACTTATAAACTTTTATGTAAGTAGTCATGACATTTTAAGATAAAAGTCTATGCAATCGTTACGTGCATAGAGTTGCTAGTAAGAAATCACAATATTAAAAAAAATCCGTATCTTATCTTTGCAGTTAATTTTATACAAAATGTTTGTTAAAAGATTTTTAACTTTGTAACTGTAACAAGTTGTAAATTAAAATGCTCTTGTCGTGTATGTTGGTACAGGCTACAGAACAACAGAATCCTCGGTGTGCGAGAATCGCTCTTGACGCGTTTTATTCATTAATAATGTCAAAACCAGAAACCTTAAAATGTTAATGAATACGAAGACCTAAATTTTGTTTTACGAGAAGACCTTTATTTTATTTTCTACGTAAATGTCAAATTTGTAAGCTCAAATAAAGAAAACGTGATCATTGTTCACAATTAATACGGTACAGGGTAAAGTAGCCTTCGTAAGCTGGCACGTGGGAGCTGCCGACGAGTGGCGACGTAATAATAGTAGGTCACGCGAAACGCGTGTTCCAAACACGTGACATCGCGCAGCCGTCACAGCCGCCCGCACAACGTCCAACCTGTTTATTTTGCGTTTATTTAATAAAGCTTTACTAATGCGTTTTTTTGTGTAAACTATACGATACAGCTGTGAGTCAAAATAAAAGGTAGTGCCATGCTGCTTTGCAGCCGAATTGGGCCGGTACGACCTCTCGTTCACACGATATCGACGTAGTGACAACTGTGCTATCGCGTTTCCACGTGAGTTTCCGATGGCCCATAGACATGAACGGAGGAAGGCCGTCCTTCATTCTTCCCCTCTCCAACGGACTCTAAGGCATCTGTAAAAATCTCTATCGGTATAAAGCCGGTAGTCACAAAGATGGCTCGGACTGCTCGTTTACCCTCTATATTAAAAAAACTATACTAGGTACCGTTTTTAAGGTTCCGTAGCTACCGCATAAGAAAAAACCGGTCCAGTAAGTAAGCATATCCGACATCGAGGGATGTGAAATCCCTATGATTTTTTTACCGGGTTTAAAGAGATTGCACAATGAACGAGACGAACGGAAGTTGTGAGGGAAATATAATAGTCAATTAAACCCATTTTGAAACCCCCCCCTCCTACGAATTCAGTGTCGGATCTACCTACCTATGATTATAGGTATTTTTGCGCCCGCATTTTGCGTTAAAACCCCGTGTACGTCCTGCCAAATGTCGAATTATCTAAGTAGTAAAAAATTAAATGGCCTTCGAGGAGTATTAGTCTATGGGCCCAATAACTATTGGTATGTCCCTGTACGCAATAGGTTTGATAAGAAAAAGACGAATCTAACAATACCTTGTACCTTCAAGCTGTTTAGGCTGTAGGAGGGTACATAGAAATATACATATTACATACAGGGTGTGTAACATTATTTACATTTATTTGCAGGAATTACTGCAAGAAAGGCTTACTGCAAGAACTGTATTATATTATATTAAAGTGTTATTAATGAAACCAAAACTTAAGTTATTATTTAGTTCATTATTTTTCATATCAATAATAACACTATGTCATAGTGATATTATTAATAATTAATTTCTCAAAGTTTTGTAAATGTCGATTAATGATTTCTTGCAGTAGGCAGATAGTATCACTATATATTCATTTCAGTCATCTGGAGAGTGAAATATTTAAATAGGCACAATCATGAGTGACTCATGAGATCATCCTCACAATTGTCAATTGGATCCAACAAGTGTGCATAACTTAAAAACTGCAATCCCTCAGCATCCTTCCATCAGCATAACACAAACCATAAAGTTACTAACTTAATCTGATAGATGGCTATGTCACATTTGAGTTTTATATACATAGATGTACCGTCATAATTTAATATGTCGCATCACAGGACATCACTCTTTATATAAGAACATACTATAGTTAGAGAAGAGATAATGCATGGTAAGAATACTTTTAATGTTCTTCAACAAATTTAAATTATGTCAATGACTTAGATAACATGTATTTATTCACATTGCTAAAATAAGAAACTTTTAAAAGCAACATTCTTAAAAATAAGTTTATTAGGTATACTTTATCTAACTATGCTAACCGACTAAAAGTGAATATCTTGTTTATGAGGCACAAAAAAATCTTATATTTACTATTTATACATTGTATTAACCAAATAATACACATGATTTAATTATATATTGCAAACCACATATCATGTAGGTATATAGCCAATACTTTCATTTTTATTTTTATGGTTTTGCAGGAATGCATTTACACATTGCCATCGGTCCTGGGTGAGGTTGAACAATTAGTGTGTGTGTCTCGCAGATAAAACAAATACCACCATCCACATAACCCATGTGGGGCCAATGGTCACCTATAATAAGGCGCTCCAAATCCTCTTAGGGACTGACTGATTTCTCACACGGAGCTGGATCTATCCAGACATATGTGGTTGATCCGACAAATTAGATCAGCTCCCACCATGCAAAGAGATGAGATCCCAATAAATAAGGCAACAAAAATTGCTTGTATTGCCATATATTTATCTTGTATCATCATATATTTAGGCCTTTTGTCCATAAGGAGAGCCTTAATATGTATTAAGTACATACCCCAACACATAAGAAAAAGAAACATAAGACATTTTTGATATTAATATGACTACTGTAAAATGTTATTAGGTTAGGTAATTACTTAACACTTAAGACAGAGCCATAACCAGATACTGTTTAAATAAACCTACTTAACCTTACATAGATCTCACAAATGTTAGCTTTCAGTTATGAGAGTTAGATTTTTTATTACAAGTTATGTTTTTCATGAGATCTCATCTCTTTTTATAGATCTTTCTTTCTTTCTTTTTGTATAACTTAACTTTCTATATGTATAATATATAATATGTATAATAGATGAATAGAATAATGAAAGAACTGATGATAGAATAATAGATGGTTCCATAATGGAATCAGCAATTTAAACATATACAAATGTTTAAAATAATGATATATATATATATATATATGAAAACCATATACGTTTGGTTTCTTAAGAAAGTTGGAACAAAAATGCAAAATATTTTTGGTTTTCTTTGATGTCATCAAGGAATTAACAATAATAATATATAATAGTGTTGACAATTTAAAGCTTCTATGTTTGCTAAAAGTTCCTTAGTTATAATGGTTGCTAGTGACTGAGCAATCAAAATTAAGAAATTTTGTCTAGTGTCTAATCTTCAACTTTTTCGTGTCTAGTTTCAATTGAATTAAATCTAACATATAAAATTCTTGTGTCACAGTTTTCGTTGCCATACTCCTCCGAAACGGCTTGACTGATTCTCATGAAATTTTGTTAGCATATTGAGTAGGTCGGAGAATCGGCCAACATCTATTTTTCATCCCGATATTCCCACGGGATCGAAAGTTACTCGGGTGAAACCGCGGGGCGCAGCTAGTAACAATATAATATACCATGCGTACACAATGCCTGCTAGGTAACTAAATAAACAGATTTCTAGTTTTATCTACAAAAGTTATAAGGGGTTCGAAAATGGTCTGAACTGCTTATTCACCAGCTATACTATTTTAAATAATAGTTATAATAATATATTATATTTCTTGACACTTAATATACATTTTATAATAATAAACATAAAAACTTTATGTTATCAAATAACTGCTCCCCAAGCCCTGGACTTTCTGCTTCACATTTATAACAATTATATTTTTTTATCGTATAAGTGGGCAAACGAACAGTCGGAGCCATATTAATGACCACCGCTCATAGATATCCATCCGCATAGAAATAAACAGATGAGTTGCCTGCCTTCCTTCTCCCACCCTCATGGGCCACCATGTGTGTCATTATATGGCCTATAATCCATCCTTGCTCTCTTACTAGCTTGGTTACACAGTTTACATGTTGCAAAACCACACTCAGTCATTAGCAATGTGTATTCGCCATCAAATTGCTTTTACATATTAAATTAAATATATAAATAATAAATATATACATTCAACTAGGATACATTTGAATTATATTAATATCTAAATTTATTTAAATCGAGTTTATGACAATTGATATTTGCTAATTTATCTAATATTAG
Organism: Calycopis cecrops; assembly: GCA_001625245.1. NCBI lineage: Eukaryota > Metazoa > Arthropoda > Insecta > Lepidoptera > Lycaenidae > Calycopis > Calycopis cecrops. The sequence goes on from LUGF01026400.1 coordinate 301,589, forward strand.
TACATAATATAAAGTTATCTTACCTTTACATCAATTTAAAGATGCTAAAGTCGACGGATTTATTATAAAAACAGCAAAATATGTCGTTTTACCACTACACTTTTATAAAAACTAGTAAACAGAGTAGTTAAAGTTCACTTGAGAATTTAAGAATATAGCTCGTAAAAAACATCAGTAATACAATATTTTCATACTTCAACTGCATTCAAAACACTAAGTCACTAACATAAACTAGTAACTTGACAAGTACATAAAATGACACGAATGACAATTGACTTGGACCCGTAGACAATTCTCTGTCTACCGTTTTGGACCTGTCGAATAACGTCATTATATTTTCTTTTTTATATTTGTGATTATTATAGTCTAAGTCTTTGCCTTTCTTCCTTATATATCAGTTCCGACAGAATGACGAACATAAAAGCATAATTAGCCCTCAAAACAAATACGAGTCTGTGCCATAGTCATATATGTCAATTGTGCCACAAACTATTTTTGTTTGCCTGTAGTGGCACGTGGTATCCTTATTTTTTTAGGTTAAAATAGTTTTGCGAAGTTAAATGAAAGATAAAAAAATGATAATCTCACCTTTATTTCTTCATACAATTACTCATCATTTCTGTTAATAAATACATGATCTCATAAATTCTTTTATATCTTTTGAAAAACCGTAATCAATTTTTCATTTTTTTTTATGGATATGGATTTTTATGGATAGGAATACGAACGACAAAAACACATGCCACATACCTGCCTTTTAAAACCTTACTCTACCAAAGTTTTTTTTCTTTTCTGGAATGACTACAAATATTTCCATTAAAAATAATATATCCTTGCAATTGTATTCAATCTATTATTGTCTTATGTTTATCTGTGTAGTTCCTATGGGACATGATTTTCCACGGGGTCAAAATTTATGCAGGTAAAACCGCGGGGCGTCGCTAGTAGTTTTATAATTTCCAAAATAATCCAAGGTGGATTATTTATATTATTAAGAGTGATGGCCATGCTATTGTATTTCATACGGTTTTTTTATGCTTACGGAGACAAACGAGCAGTCGCAACGTATGTCACATCATCAAAGGCAGCTCGCGTTGCGTGGTACAACTTGTTTTACTTATAAATCGGAAACTAATTAACGTATCGAAATATTTTTTTTACTAGTATTTATTATTTTTGACAGAGAATATGGAGAGCTATTTATCAAAATTGGATAACATTCTCCTTTGTATTCTCTGTCTACGCTGTCAGTACTGCTCAGTACTATTACAGTTGTCAAATCCACCTACACGCAACTGGCCACCACATTTGCTGGCAATAATAGGATCAAAAGGAAAATAATCTACATTTTGTACCACTTCTTGCCCTGGCTTGTTTCTAGACAGTCCGTGGACTTTTGAAATGCATTTTGACCGGTTACCAGAACGTGTGGCGAGATGCGGCTGGTCTCACGAGACTTTTTCATCATCTCGGCGGTCCAAGTCTTAGTTGCGGACATCTGTCGTGTTTTTTTGTACTCGTAATCCGCTCGATGGCGACTCTCTGGTTATAAGTATATTATCTATGATGGCGACATATGGATCAGCTGTTTGGGCAAATAAAACTGTGGCGTAAAATTTGATGTAGCGTTTACCATACCATTACATTGTTTGCGCAAATTTGGGCTGGACCTGGGAGGTATCTCTCGCTTACACAAAACTCGCGTAAAGTGATAGTTGTGCTGTCTCGTCTCATGTGGTGTGTAAGAAGCCGGTGGCCCCTGGAGGCGGGAGGAGAAAGGAGGGCAGCACATCTGCATGCCTATACGTAGATGTCTATGGGCGTCGGTAGTCATTAAAATGGCTCTAAATTCTCGTTTGCCCCTATATGATAAAAAAAACCATTGTTATTTTTGTTATAGTATAAGAGGACAAAACGAGGAGTTTGGACTTAGATAGATTACTATTCTTATTTTCTATGACAATACTTAATATTATAGTACGGTTACCCTAGGTTGGCCGTGGTTGCCCCCACGTGTAAACACTACAGACAGCTAAACAGTACTGACCAGAGAGAACGTGAAACGTATTTTAGTGAATAGGGTATTTGACAATTTTTTGATTTTTATTTATTTCATACTTTATGACTTGTTAAACACGTTACATAAATATTTCCAGAAAATAATCAGTATTATCAACAAAAAATAATGTTAAAGTTTGAATTATTACACTCGCGCCTAAAACAGTGCAAACTGTCATGGGCCATGGCGGCGCAATATGATTAGATTGACGTGAAACGCAAGTAAATAAAGTGTCAAACACTAGGCAATTCGGCTAGTGTTTACTTGCCGGTGACGTCATCTGAGTTTCAACCACTCACAAACGTTTTTGACGTTGACAAATAATTGCTACTTTATTTCGCAATTTTTTTTAAAAATACGCATTATTTTGCATAAAATAGACATGTATGTACCTATATGGTTTATTATAATATTATCTAATAGGATGACAACAATTTGTAGCATATTTTTAATAGTGTAGAATACCATAAAGTCGTAGACAGAGGCAGTCGGACATGACGAAAATAAATAAAGAAATCAGGCTTAGGACCGACGCTCCTGCGTCTGATTAATGTGCTCTCCGAGCTTAGATCATTTAGTAATGATCTAAGTCTCCGAGGCACGAGGGTGTGCCACTCTGCCAATTGAATCCTCTGTCTACGCCTATAGTGATTACATTCTCTCTGGTACTGACAGCAAATTTCGGAATGCAGCCAAAATATGATTGTCATATGTCAAATGTCAAAGTAATCGCTTTAGAGCTCGTTTGTTGATAGATTTACAAACTTTATTGAAATACTACATTAAACAGATTTATACACATATTTTGGTTCTCTTTTTGTAATTATTCATTATGACTTTTGATTTTCGGGAGTTTGATAAAGATTCCTCAGACGACAGTTCAAGCGATGATAGTGAAGAATACAATGAGACTTTTGACTTAATGTCTGAAAGTGGTAACTATTATTAATAAATCTAATTGTGGAGCCAGTTTAAAACAAGTTATCGAAATATTTGCCGTCTATATCTAAAATCAGTCTTAGTTTTCCAGTAGTCGCCGAATATTCTGATGTCTTAACTCTTAGTAACCATATTTAGTATAAAAATTATCGTGTCAGAATAATACAATCAAATGAATACTGTGAAACGGTTTATAAATGACTTTTAATTTTCAGATGAGGAAAATATTCAAAATAGCATAATCCACAACGAAGAAAGTTCAAATTCAGAAAGTGATGATGATGAAGTTGTTAAAGCTATCAAAGAAGAAAAAACAAAGCCAAGAGATCATCCACCAACAATAAAAACAAATGACTTTATTGTTGATATTTCATTTCATCCTTCAAGAAATTTAATTGCCTTGGCAAGCATTGTTGGAGATGTATTATTATACGAGTATAATAATGAGGAATGCAAACTGGTCAATACTTTAGAACTTCATCTAAAGGCTTGTAGAGATGTCGAGTATGATGACAATGGAGTAACTATGTATACTACTGCTAAGGTATTGCATTATTATACTACAAAAAAATAAAATCAATACTCTTATGACTTATGAGCAATTAATATAGAAAATAGGGGGATTTGGAGTATAAAATGGCCAAGTGTTTTGAGTTCTAATAAAAAAAATTACCAATCACCGAAGGTTTATACCGCCTGATCCTTCAAACCATTCCGTCTCGTGAAATTACAAAAAAAATTTAAAATTCTTCATTCCTTTTTATAAATCAAATATGAAACATATTAACATTACTAAATAACTTTTTATACCCTCGCCTAGTGTATTGGCATATATGTAATATTTCGGAAAATGTTTCACAACTTCAAAAATGTATATAAAAAAACTAAGCGTTTATGCATGCTGGGAATAGTATTATTGGTCTTAGAAAGCCTAAATCTATAAAATCCAACCCTCAATTTCCCAATTTTCGTATAGACATATTCTGCCAACCCAAAATAGGTTTTACAAAGATGTACAGCCTAAATAGTAACAATTCATATATGACGTTCTTGGCCATTGTACATTCTTAATAACATTTTAATGCATTATATAAACGTATAGCTCACAAGTATTGTGTTCAGTTTGCAAAAGGAATGTGCAATGTCATCCAAAAACAACTTTTCTTTCTGTTCTATAAAGTAAGAAGCATTGTAGTTCCCTCTACTAATCCGAAAAGCATTTCGCAGGGTAGTGTTGAACTTTTTATATTTGTTTATAGAGTACTGCCTAAGAACCCTAGTCAGGTATTTTTTACAAAAAAGAATCTTGGGATCTGAACATATGATGTTACATATATTTAGTGCTGTACAGTATTTATGACAAATTAAGCAAATTAAACAATATAATTGAGGGCTAACTTTATTATAAAATTAACAATATTGATGGTATAAAACTTACAAAAAATATACAATAACTTTGCATTAGGAAATAATTATGCATAAACTATGTTTTTGAAAGGCCGCACTGCATGCTTGCATGCAGCCGAATTAGACCGGCATGACCGAGGAGGTACCTTTTGTTTACACGAGACCAATGTAGTGACAGCTGTACTATCACTTTTTGTGCAGTGTATATCCTTACATACATACATACATAGTCAAATTCAAACTATGTAATCAGATTCAAAATAATAGCCTACTCATTGAGCTCAATAGTGGTACAACTACAAGTTTTTATTATTTGGATTACAATGGGTACTGGATTAGACAGATTGCTGGGGGTCACTGTGTCTTATTAAATTATAAATGCGAAAGTTTGTATGTTTGTTTGTTTGTTACTCCTTCACGCAAAAACTGGTGAAACAATTTTCATGAAATTTGGCACACACATAGAAGGCAACTAAGATTAACACAGGATAGTTTTTATCCTGAAAAAATGTTCCTATGGGATGACTTTCCATGGTATCGAAATTTACGTGGTTGAGACCGCGGGGCGCAACTAGTAGCATAATAATAGCTAATTATGGTAAGTTTTATTTGTATAAACAGTTTATACAATATACAGTATTGGAATTGGTTTTTCGAATCAAGAAGTCAAGCATAAAAAAATAAATATATATAATATAGATTACTAAGACTTATATCAATATTATTTTTTAAGGACAAAACGATAATGGCTACAGATGTTGAAACTGGCAAATTGAAACAATGTTATGAAAATGCTCATGAAGTACCTGTTTACAAGCTACTTACTCTTGATAATAATAAAATAGTTTCAGGTGAGTATACTAAACACAAAAAATAATTTATGATTAAAACTTTTAGTTATTATTAAATGTCATTGTTATCATTCAATTCTAGGATAGCTTAAAAATACCCCCAGGATAGGGCTTTTCAGTAAGCCTAACTAGAATCAGTTACATGTTGGGTGGTTTGTCTCTCAATGAGAATGAGTTTGGCTAGAAAATTCATTCCCCATTGTGCTGAATGATGAAGGCACATAATAGGGTAGACAATTACTGATTATTATCATGTTATTGGTGTGCTTGCTCAACATGGTTATTATGTGCATTTATTTTAATGAATGTTGACAGACAATTCTTTTCTTAACTCTAAACCAATTCCATTTAAACATACACAATGTTCTCAAGAGCCTTTACTATTGCCTCACGAAAAAGCGTGTTAAATTCCAACTATTAGTTTAGGCTGAGTTTTGCAGTGGAATAAGCACATACAAGCCACAAACCCACTATTAGTACCTGCCACATCTTCTCTAGATAGATTGACCAAGTCATCACAAGGGATTTGCAGAAAGTGATGCATAATCTAAATAAATTGTCAACAATTTCTCAGGATGAACTAGGGCATAAGGAAGAAGCCCAATATGTTCGGAGCATTCTGTTCTGGGCATCTTATTGGCACATTAGATTTAAATTAAATTATCCATTAAATAGGTAATTCTTGTTGAAAAGGCAGTGGGGTGATCACTGCTTAGGACATATGGCAGAAAGTAGGCCAGTAAGGTCCTAGAGTAGAGTGCATTTAGAAAAACAGTATTTTGTAATGATCAAAATGGGAAGACAATATGCAGACCTGTCCGGCGATGCAAGTTTTAGCAATGTCCAGCAGTGAACCAATGATATTGATGATAATCTTATATTTATACTAGCTGCGCCCCGCGGTTTCACCCGCGTAACTTTGGATCCCGTGGGAATATCGGGATGAAAAATAGATGTTGCCCGATTCTCAGACCTACTCAATATGCTCACAAAATTTCATGAGAATCGGTCAAGCCGTTTCGGAGGAGTATGGCAACGAAAACTGTGACACGAGAATTTTATATATTAGATTGTGCAAGTCAATTATTCTAAATATTTTTTCCATTTGCCTAAAATAGCGTAACTGATATTTCTATTATATTATGAGATGTTACAAATTAATATTACAGGTGATGATAATGGCACTGTTAAGTTATGGGATCTTCGTAAATCAGATCCTATATTTGAAATAAAAGTTGGAGAGGAATATGTTTCTGATATGATAACGAATGATGCACAAAAGTATTTAGTTTGTTCAGGAGGAGATGGTTTGTTAACTACAATAGACTTAAAAAGCAGGTTTGTATATTTCTCTATTTTTTAATTTTTTATCCATATTAGATAAGATCGAAAATTCATTCGAGTAATGCGAAATGAATAATACTATTACAATTAATATGGGTAATTTGAGATCTTACATATGTAAGTAGCGTTTTATACGGAAAACCTGACAAATGAGAGTGAGACTGGCACACCTAGGATTTCATGACAACGGGAAGTATGCAAATTACGAGCATGACAACTTATAATAATTTGGCAAAATTATGTTTGCACACATAAAATAATAATTTTAGGATAAAATAAACTGCAAATAATAGTTTGTAATGTTTTATACGTTCCTGTACCTCAAAAAGAAAAACGCAACCAATATCATCCTGTTCGATGTATATGTTACGGAGAAAACCTGAAGTGCCTTGCCCTGAATACCTAGTATCAGCCTATTGTAACTAGGTGTAGCCTCTATCTAGGCTAAATCTAGAATTAGCCAATTCTTTTCGGGTAAAACTTGGTCTAGCCGATATCTTTCCTGTTAGGACTAGATCCAGCTAAACCCAAGCGTATAATACTCAGTCTAGTGCAGTCTTTCCCAAAGTGGGCGATAACGCCCCCTTGTGGGCACTAAATGCTCAGAGGGGGGCGGTAAGGGGCCAGAAACGACATAATTGTCTTTGAATATCAAGATGTATTATCTATTATGGGGGCGATACGAAGTAACTGATTTTCAAAGTAAGCGTTATACGAAAAAGTTTGGGAACCTGTGGTCTAGTGGTATATCATGCCAGCTACAACTAGATTCAACCAAGCCACCTGGATTATACTATAATATATATAGTAGTAATAGTACTAAGAGTAACCTATTTAGATTGAATAGTACCTAATCTATACAGAGCCATTCAATGTCAATTAATGTAACTTCGCATCCGTGAACTGATTCCTTGAGAAGAGTTCAGTTATAGTGCCATACTGGTCACCCAATTTGTATAAGTTAGTAAGTGGTAATGCCACACTGGATGCTTGCATGCAGCCGAACGAAAGCCGTTAAAAAATAGAAAACAAGACGCGAGAGTTAAAAGATTAAATAAATCGACCGTATCCTAGTGTAGACCTTTGTATCGTAATATCCTAGCCTAGTTTTCGCTTTCACACTTAATTCTACAATATCGACTAGTAGGTATCTCAATTGTCCACGGGCTTTTACGCGTTGTTAAAAAATTTCTAAACGGAAATGTTGGAACCAAAAACAACAGCTTCGACGTTTTGTGAGTTTCTGGTGGTGCATTGAAAAGAATTCAATGTTATAAATGTACTAATGTGTGTAATGTGTAATATTAAATATAAAAAAGCGGCCAAGTGCGAGTCAGACTCGCACACCGAGGGTTCCGTAGGAACGGGAGGTATGAACAAAAGTAATAGACGTTGAGAAAATTACACTTCCTTGCGACAAACTTATATATGCGGGTGCTTGCATACATTTAGTATGAAACGAACTACATGCATAAGTTGGTAATGATTTTTCCAGTGATATAAATTTTATTTACCAATTTTTAGATTTATTCCTATATGTATACTGTAAGGTCTTACTTCTTGCCAAATTTCAGAATTCTAGCTCAACGGGAAGTACCCTATAGGTTTTCGAAAAAGTGCGTTTTCATACAAAATTTGTGCATAAATGGCTATAACTTTTTATTGCGTTAACTTAGAAGTGTGATTTTTTCAAGGCATTAAGACGTAACTGACCTACGTATTTGACAAAGATTTCTGCTTAATCCCTTCAAGCGTTTTAGAGAAAAAGGTCTTGACAGACGTACAGGGTTCCGTTTTTTCTCTTTGAGATACGGAACCCTAAAAAGAAAGTAACAATGCCTCATTTATATGGGACCTGGCAAAAATTCCATTCCATTTACCAATGCACCAACCCGGATGTCTCCATATGAAGTGCTGGGCTAGAAAGCATTCTTCGCATTTTTGCCAGATCCCAACTTACTGTAAGTTATTTTTATTAAAAAGAAATTATTTTAATTATTACTTCTATATTTTTCAGCAAAATTTACACAACGTCTGAGCAGTATGATACTGATCTCACTTGCATGGGGCTATTTAGATCAGACACAAAGTTGGTAGTTGGGTCTTCAAGTGGCAAATTTTTCTTATTCAATTGGAAAGAATTTGGATTACATAGTGATGAGTATGTTGGCCATAAAAACTCCATTCAATGCATGATCCCAATAACACAAAACATAGTTGTATCCTCTGGTGAGGATGGCATCCTTAGAGCAGCACACATGTTTCCACAGAGGCAATTAGGCGTCGTGGGTCAACATAATTTACCAGTTGAATGTATAGATATAAGCCATGATGGTAATTTTATTGCTTCTTCCTCACATGATAATGATGTAAAATTCTGGAACATTTCATATTTTGAATCCATAGACTCGCTTATTGATGTAAACAAAAAGCAAGATAAGAAAAAGGATTTAATAAACAATTTACCATCCAGCAATGTGAAAAATGCATCAGATTTTTTTTCTGGTTTAGTATAAGACAAAATTAAATAGTTTTTTGTTATCTCATGTTTTTTTTTCATTTGATGTGCTTTTTACTTTTGTGACAGTTGGATCGAGCTGGCGCAACCATAAAACACTATGGGCGCAAGCAGTTTCGTCAAGATTTCAAGCCATTATTATAAGACAATTTGCTTACATAATATTGACGAGAAATTACTGGGTATATTTACATACATTATATGTATACATTACATATATACATTACATTTCCTCTGGTATCTGATTTCAAGGTTTCCTAGAAAAGATTCATAGAGATATGAATGACTGCCTACTAATGGCCGTTTTCAATATTCTATATATAGGTATAAATAAATTTGGCTATTATTGAGGATAATGAAATTGTCCATAAAAGTGTGCTCAGTTAGCCCCTTAGCACTGTAAAGAAATATATTTTGACGAGACACCTTCACTATATACATAATTATAGTGAAGGATAGATATGAATACAATAAAAATAATTATTTAGATATTATTGTTTATTTTACATTACTTTATCAATATTGTTATTACTACGACGTTGCAACAGAATTGGTCTCATGTGACCAAGGAATTCTCACTCTTTTATACCATCATTTATTGATTGTTCTAATTATCTTGAAACTTGGTAGTCACAAAGAATCTCTGGTGGTACTATGCTCATTTACCTCCCTCATAAAAAACTAGAACTATAATTCATCGTGTTTTCTTTTTTTAACACTAGGGAATGACCAAAACTCTGAAGGTAATCCTTTTACATCTCTTTCCCGTTTTACAAATGCTGAGTATGACGATACACAATTTCCAATGAAGTAATTAGCTTGTCCTAGAACTGCTAGATCTAAATGGGGATTACTTGGTTGTAATGAAACCACAGATACACCCATTTTGCTCAAAGCTTTGTTTAAATGTTCATGCATATGATCAAAATCTGATGCAACAAAGATGAATTTTATATCATTCATTTTCTTCAGAACACGTTTCATCTGTCTGTAAAAAGGACAATAAGTATAATAAAAAGGTGATCTCCTAGTTCCTACATTAATAAAATAATTAGATGTACATAATAACTTAGATGCAAAAACTTAATAGTATGCATGCAGCTCATAGATATCAGAAGTAAATAGATGGGCAATCGAACACAATTTGTACGAGTCCAGATGTAGCCATGACGTTTACAACCAGGGTTGACAATCTTAGTACTTTCAAGTAGGAAATTAACGTAGTATAATCCGACAAATTAAAGTATAGCGTTATGAAATTGAATTCAGCATAGCTATAACATATTTTTAAATGAATAGCATTATAACAAAGAATGTTGCGAGCTCCTGATTAGAGATGGCAGTTTCCTAAGAATATTTACATTACTAACTTTCACCACACGAGATGGCGTTCAATTAAGAACTTTTAAGTAGCCAGCTATTACTTGATTATATTTTTATTTTGACCGTATCGTATTTATTATATATATGAAGTATGTATGTTCTTTGCATAAACATTGATAGAAATAATGGTTCCATTAATTAAATCGTCAGTTAAAATTATCGAAATTTCTAAATGTTGCAAGCGTTATATATTTTATGTACGCTTGCAACATTCTGTGAATGTCATAGCTTGAAAAATACTGGTAAAACAAAATTCGCATTTCGCCAGCGATTTGCGCAGGAGTCTTGTTTGTAGTTTTTAAATTTTATCTTGTAATTTGTGCTATTTCCA
>LUGF01026400.1:312581-324236 GCA_001625245.1 Calycopis cecrops
TGACTAGTAATTGCATAAAACAATTAATTATAACCTTTATAAATATTTATGTTGATTTTGCATTTATACTTGTCAAAGTCACAGAGAATTTAATATACGTTTTCTGTTAAATTTGTCCTGCAGATTCTTCATACATAACTATTGTAAAGTCATAAATAAAATATTAATAAATAAAAGAGAGTGTGACGATGACTCTGATATGTCTTCAAGGTAAAGGCGAAAAAAATGTATAAAAAATGTTTCAAAAGAAAAAAATAAAGTGATAAACAATACAATCTTGTTTTATTTATGTTAGGCTTGCCCTTGAATTATTTTAAGTATCATACATTAAAAAAAATTTAAATGTATGATACTTAAAATAATTCAATCAAATATTAAATAATATCATCAATCAATATCAAGTACCTACTAGCCACGTGCTGACGCTTGATATATATGCATGTAGATAAGTATGATTAAATTAATAGTACCAACTCTTACTTTCAGAGGGCGACACTTGTCTTTCCCATTTCAACCCGCGAGTTAGACCTCTATTCCTATATAATACAATGTACTCTGTGTTTACAACTACATATAAACTTGACGTTTTGAAAACGTACCGTACTAACACCTTCAAACAAACGAAGAGATGGGACACTGTCGATAACGAATTATCGATAATATGCAACAGTATATTACGATAGATTATGTTATGGCAGTTGAATGAAATATAATATAAATAAAATGAAATGACATTATTGTATGAAGAGCAATTCGTCTCTACTCGTCGTGCATTAATAGCGATTTCATTCCCAGGTGTTTACTATTTTTAGCACGAGTGCGGTAAGTCCACCAACCCGTGAAACAATATAGGTAATATTAAATGTTTTTGTAAGAGATAGTGCCACACTGCATGCATTGTCGCGTTTCGTGCAGTGTGTAAGTAGCCGGTGGCCCATGGAGGTGGGCGGAGAAAGGTGGGCAGCGCGTCTGTATAGCCTCTATGCGGATGTCTATGGGCGTCGGTAGTCATGAATGTGGCTCCGACTGCTCGTTTGTCCCCTTTACCATAAAAAAGAAAAAATAATTAAATAAAATTATGTACTGAATAAGCAAACTTAAGGCTTAAGAGTGTTATCGGTAAAAAGTGCCGAAATTGAGTATTTTGAAGGCAAATTACTCGTAAATGGAAATAATCTATTGAAGATCAACTTTGGTTCCGCATAGCACAAATATTTTTATTGACTTAAACAATAAAAATATTTGTGAGCTATTGTGATATTACATGGCGTAATTCAATAGTAACTTTGAAATTTAATTAAATAAAATCTAACATAATGATGTTTATTTTTTTGGTGATTTTATTAATCGAATATCGTGTTAATAAATGAGTAAATTTCTGAAGTTGTACCACATTTATTATCGTGAGAAAAATAATGTTTTATTTTGCCAAATTTAAGTTACAAAAATATTTTTTTTTGCCGAGTTTAATGAAATCAATTTACTTTTCTATTTTTATATTCTATTTTATAAAAAACCTATAGCAGTATATTTCCTAATAGTATGTATTTTTTAGGTATCCACAATCCACTGCTTATAATCGTAATTTCATTTCGAAAATCAGTCCTTTCATAAAATTTTGAAAACATGAGTTCCAAATATACCTTTTTCTTCGTAAATAATAATAATTTTCAATTTATAACTTTTACGGATCCTACAAAAATATTTGTGCTATGCGGAACCAAAGTAGATCTTTAATAGATTATTTCCATTTACGAGTAATTTGCCTTCAAAATACTCAATTTCGGCACTTTTTACCGATAACACTCTTAATAGTATACATTGACCTCCTCCCCCCAAGATGCGGTATATTATTGCTCTCGGTAATATAAACAAGCATATACCTAAGCTTGCAGGATTCTGAAGCCCAGGGGATAATATCGATATCTACGCGTATTTTACAATTTTTACAAAACACATCATTATCTCGCCTATGCAATGAAAACGAGTTGCAGTTTTACGACTTTTTTGTGACGTTACTACTTTCATTGCGTGTTCAGAATGGACTTGACACAATAAGAGCAATACTTAACAGGCAATGTATCATGTTTAAAACGTTTGATCTATTTGCAATTTAAGGTGACATTTTTGTTCTAATATTTTTAGTTTTTAATTGAAAATACATTGAATGTAATTTTTCTTAGTACTTACCGATGGTATGTGATGCCACAATTCTTGTAGTTCTTTAATTTACTTCTATTTTTGCACACAACCACTGAACAGCTAGGCATTTTGTAAAAATATGGAGATGTCACATAAACGCTTGTCAATTATAGACTGAGAACCGCTGAGAACGGATTTGAACGATGTTCTCCTTTTGGTCATAACGTACCACGCCGGCCGTGCCGTTATAGCCTCTCTATTCTTTCTTTATATCTCTATGATGCAGCTACTGTGGCTCTGTTATTTCTGATTCATCATCATTTAATCACCAGGACTAAAACCACAGTTTGTTGGTCGCCTGCTGGGTTTAGGCCTCTTTCAATGTAATAATATATATTTTTACTATCTTTATCTTCCTGGAACAAAGGTGGGGGCAGGTAAAGGTGCCACATGAAGTAACTGTAACACCTCTACCTACCCTCAGCTTTGTTCCTTGTTACCTGTAGTTATCAAGTCTTATCGAAGATCGAAGTTTTAACATGTAACTTTTTAAGTATCAAATAACTATTTGATACCAATTTCTTCACTACCACCTAAATAAATATATAATAACTTTGAACAGGAATCTGTTAAAATGAAATCAGTTTCTTTCCCAATTATGTACCTAATATACCTAGGAACCCGTTGGGCTTTTAGCCTTTTATGACTGTTACCTCATTAATAAATAAAAAAATTGTTAACAAAAAAGTTAAATTATACTTACTTAATAATTTCAGATTTTTGTGGCAAACACATTGACAAAGTTAACTTGCCTCTTTCACTTTTATATCCCAAACATTGTGGTGTTGAAAATAATTTAGGGCTGTCTTCAACATGTTTGCATGCTTTTATCCAATCTTGTCCATTCCTTAAATGAATTCCCAAAAACCCACCACCACTCATATTTTCTTTTATAAATTGTAGTGCTTTGTTCGATATAACTTGGTTCCATGTAATATATTTCTGCAAATGTACATTTTCTCCTTGAACTGGAAAACTAGCTGGAGCACCTTAACAGAAAAGAATGTATTTTAAATATTTAGTATTACTATTGTTGAGGGCCGATGCTGCATATGCCTTTAACCCGAACCTATTAACCTTTCGGTTACCGCGGACGTTCATGAACGCTTCAAAAACACGCAGCGAACACGTGGTCGGTACCAGAGGTTTTAATAAACATACATCGATATAAGAACAGGTACAACATAAAACAAGAAAGTAACACAATATTGCTTACCTGTAAATGCTAAAACAGGCCATTTTTCTGGACTATACTTCTTTCTCCAATTCTCCATCATATTTAAGTTCTGAGCATCATAATTTAAAGGGCCATAAAATTCAGATTTTACAAAGTCTATGTTAAAAGTATTCCAAAATGGCCCAAAAGGGTTACCAGATTTAGCATTGCAGCTATTTTCAATTTCACCTATTCTTTGGGTGTAACAAAATGAAACTCGTTCCTCAGGTGGCCATATTCCAGGAGCTACATCCTTCATAAAAGACTCCATTGTTATAACTTTATGATATCTTGATAGAGACACAACATCAAAATAAGTATCAAATGCAATTTGTTGTGATTTTGGTTCACCATATCTATATTCCACCCAAGGAGGTAAGACTAATGTCCTATTAATTCCCTTACTAAATGCTAAACTGCCAAGGAAATGGTCAGCTTGATTGCCAAATCGCCCTGAAAGTTTTATACAATTTACAGTTTAACTTACAATAAATAATATAATAAGGAATGGCAATTATATTAATAAGCTCCGTTACCAGCAGCAAGGAGACATGCATAGTCAAGGTAACTTACCCATGCAAGGGCAGTAAACTAAATAACCATTTTCATCATAGCCTTTAACTTGTACACAACACACTATAATCAGTAGAATACATAACAAATACTGTATGTAAATCATTTTAATAGATAAAATTAAGAAACAGTTGCTTAACCACTATGTGATTTTCTAAAGGAATTGAATTTCTATGTTTGCGTTCATATTTTATTTGTGATAGATAGTTGCAAAACACAGACACACACAAAATGTTATAATTATTAATGTCTTAACTGCAATTTCTGCAAGAGAAACATGATAGAACATATATTTACCATTAATGCTTGTATTCGAATGCTAGAAAGGGGCTTGTAAATATATGGACATGAACTTGTGAAAATGCTTTCAAGAAAGCTTTAAATAAAACTGCTAGTTCAAGAATAAATTGCTTCTAACAAGTGAATAAAACTTTTTAAGGAAATACGTACATAAAAGTTTGTTTTTGTACCCAAAGTATTTGTGAATAAAGTACCAGAAAATATTAAAGTATTGATTCGCAAACGGGAACAAGCCACAAAAATTGAATAAATTAATTATAAAAAAAAATATATTTAAAACATAAATAATCCTAAGAAGAAGAGGCTTTTTACTATATATTATATTTAATACCTCCGATTTAAACTTTATCACTTGTTTACTGTTTTTTCAGTTATTGGCAATTTGACAAATTGACAGTTGATAACTGACGTATGTCAAAATTAGCGGGTGAAACGGGTGCCACGTTTCGAATCACGCTAATTCTCTGTATATATGTGTTTAAATCTATGACGCTAACAGCGCCATTAGTGCGATAATGCCCGTTCCGTTTTGTGCTTACAATGCTCATGTCAGCTCATTTGGCTTCTTAAATGACTTGCCTGATATCTGCCTTGCTAATGACGCTCATGTTTTGTGCCTAAGCATCGTGATTCGTGAGTATAGCTGTCACAAAGCTGTCATTGCTGTGAAATCCGGAAACCAATTTAAATTATTTGTGATTAAAGATAGATTATAGTTTTGATAATGGCTGATTTTATAGACCTGCAGGTATTTTTGGAATCTGAATATAAATTAATTACGTTATTATACTTATATTGGTTACGTTATGACATGCGTGCTGACACCGAGCGGTCCGAATGAAATAGTATCGTAAGCGTAGACAGAGGATCGTAAGCGCTCGTGAGCGTTCTAACGATTTGGTCTGACTTATTATGACGTTTGCATTCTGGGCACCGTTAGCGGGATTCGGAACGCGGCCGGGATGAAAGGACAGTCCTTGATCACCTTGGTTGGTTACGTCCAAATTTTTATCATGAGTCTGCACCACGGCTGAAGTCTTTCGACAAAATTGGCCTCCGCCGTACGCTCCGCCGGTTTCCCTGCCGGCCCCCACTGCCAACCTGTCCTGGCTGCTCAAGAAACAATATCTTAAATTATAGGCTTTAATCTCAAATTTAAAACTGCACATTTTGAATATCAGAATACAAAAACTGCACAACTCTAAAATTGTTGTCAAAAATGTTTAAAATATTTATACACAAGGGCATACAGAAAATGCGTATATCTTTGATAATAATGTATATTATAGAAATCCCAAGCCATAGAAAAACTGAACATTAACCAAAAACAAACTGCACACCCCTCAAATTTTCTTGTTAGTGATCCATTATTTTGCTAAACAGAAAAATCAACTAAATATTATGTACTGGAACTATTTGTGGGTTGGTCACACAACACTTGTGATCTGCAAGTTCACTATGGTCCAGGTCACTATGGACTCGCCGTCATCAACTCCCGTGTAGCCAAGTCATATATCTAAGGATTCCACTATTGGAGAGTTTTTTCCCTCGTAGCCAGTGGCGTAACTACAGAGTGGCAAGTCGGCAAAATGCCACGGGCCCCCAGCCGGAAGGGGCCCCCGATCAGAGGAGATTCCCTAAAAAAAAGCTTTTTTGTGTTCTTTCTTTGTGTTCAAAATTCATCGGCTGGGCCCCCCATCCGATGAATTTGCCACGGGCCTCGAGCGGCATAGTTACGCCACTGCTCGTAGCAATAACGTAACATACTTACTGTATCAATGCCCGTATTGCAAACACGTAAAGGCTCTCAGAATAAATTGAAATATCTTAAAAACACAAAATGTTTACATATAATCCAAAGCGAAATGCTTGTACACTCTCTGTATCAATGCACAAAATATATTAAAGAAAAAAATGTTTACAATACTATTGTTTGGACTAGGAATGTATCCACATAAGCATAATAATGATTAAAGACTGCATTTTTCAGTAAATAAACGAAACAAAGTTAAACTACTGATGATGATGATGATTCATAAATCGTAACATTCTGAAAATCTCTTTCAGAATGTATATATAGTAGTACTAGTAGTACTAGTAACTAAGTATAATGTATACTTAGTTACTAGTTTTCACAGCTCAGAATATTTTAAATTCTTTGATTCATGCATTTTACTCAAAAGTCATTAATTATAGGGTATCTAGTATTTAAACGGGGGAACGTAAATTAAAGCTTTAAGTGTCACACAGGAACATACAAACAACAATTTGAGCTACATAGGTATAATACAAAATGAGAAACTTAATAATATTTGAGCGACCTAATATTTGTTTGAGTGCCAACATTACGCCCTGGATTTTTTTCAATATTTTCTAAATTATTTATTTACGTTTACAAAAACCAGCGAAAAGTGACACCACGCGCTGATCGAAGCGATCAGGCGCCTACAACAGACGTATTATATATTAATCTATGAACAGACGCCTATCCCCGGTCCCCCCAAGCCTTTTAGGCATTAGAACTAACATTGAGGAGCTGCGCGAATTTCTCCCGAAGAAAAATTTAGATGTTCTACTAGCGCAGGAAACATTCTTAAAGCCCAGTCATAGGAACATATTAAAACCCCTTAATTATAATGTAATCCGCAATGATAGAACCAAATCCTGTCTCGGAGGTAGGTACCGCTATAGGAACATATTAAAACCCCTTAATTATAATGTAATCCGCAATGATAGAACCAAATCCTGTCTCGGAGGTAGGTACCGCTATCTACTTTAAGAGGTCCCTCCACTGTAGGCTTTTCAACCCGCTCCCTCTAGAAAATTTAGAAGTCTCACTATGTAAGCTACGTATGACGGGTCATCAGCCCGTCACCATAGTCTCTGCACAACTATCGAGTATCGTGTAATAAAATACTTTTACCTGGCGACCTAGACGGTATTTCTAACTGTTTTAACCCTAATGACTCTGTTGTATATATTAGCCGGGGACGGCCCATCATGTAAATTGAGGCAATAGAAAAAACAATAATCGCGGGATTGTCTTTAATAAATATGTCGATGATCACGACATCATCCTCATGCTCCATACGCCGCGACCCGCTACGATACTCAGCGTCGCGTCGTAAGGGCGGCATACAATCCCCCAGTATAATAGACATAGCATTAGTTAAAAATGTTTCTCTTATTCTCAGTTGAAATAAATCAGTTGAAACGCTAAACGAGCTTAGCTCGGAGCACAGACCAGTCTTATTTGAAATAGGTTATGAGTTATGACCATAATTTTAAAAAGAAATAGATCATCGACTACAAACTTTTCAAAGAAAACTTAGTCACTTAAGTACATCGAGTGATCTCGACAAAATCCCCAATACCATATATACCTCCCAGGCTGCCTCTCGGCCTCGTCTAACATTACTGCCCATTTAGTAGGCACCATCGAAAGATCTTCTAGGGAGATCTCTTCTGTTCAAGAGGACCGTCTGGCTCCCAGATGAAATAAATGACCTAATACGTAGGAAAAATGTGGCTAAATGTTTTTACGACCGCTATCCCCGCGAACAATATAGACAAGCCCTGTGTCAGCTTGAGAGAGAGGTTAAAAAGGCGGTACCGCAGTTTACCGACAAGAGATGGGATCGGTTCTTGAGCGAGCAGTCCCCCTCGCATACGGCCTACTGGCCCCTCGCGAGAGTCATATAGTCAGAACCACTGGATGCAATACCCTAACTAAACCACCCTAAACAGATTCTTGCACTAGAAGATGACCAAAAAGCGAAATGTATGGCTAACACGCTAGAAAGTCAATGTACTCCCAGGCTGCTCCCGGCTGACCCCTCCCACCTAGAAGAGGTATATAACACAGCGACCACCCTTCTTGCTGTGTCGCCGGGCGATGATGACGGTGAAATCATACGCTCAATCGACACAGAAGAGGTAAAGGATCTTATAAAGAACCTTCACTCCAATAGGGCAGAACCCGATGGGATAGCAAACAAGGTAGTGAAACAGCTGCCTGCCCCAATCAAATACCTCTTAATCTGCATCTTTAATGCCCTTCTGGCAGGATGCACCTCCTCATGAAAAGAAGCCATAGTCATAGGAATCCACAAACCGGGTAAACCCCGGACGGAGCCCTCTAGCTACCGACCTATAAGCCTTATTAGCTCACTCGGTAAAATATATGAAAAGATTATACTCGCACGCCTAAAGAGCGTAATTAATGAGAGAAATCTCCACATAGACGAGCAAGCAAGCATTGCGTGAAGGGCATAACTGCCTACAACAAGTGCTCCGGCTAACGGAGCGCATACTCACGGGCTTCCATCGGAGACGATCACATGACACGTGCGGTGGCTTGTTTGGTGTGGCGAAGGAATTCAGTAAGATCTGACATCAAGGCCTAATCTTTAAACTTTGACGTCTCAGAATGCCTGACAGATTAGTACTGGTCATAAACAATTACCTAACAAACAGACAGTTTTGTTATAGATTAGAAGGCACTCTATCCTCCCTCCAACCCTTGTGAGCCGGTGTTCCTCATGGATCGGTATTCGGTCCTCTCTCCCATCATCTTTGATCCGTACACTAGTGATATCCCGCGTCACCCCAGCGCACAGCTGGCGCGGGCGACACTGCTCTGTACGTTTCCTACCCTCCGCCGAGCAGAGGAGCCAAATTACTCCAGAAAGCCGTCACCGAGGTTGGCGAATGTTTCTCTAAATAGAGAATTGAAGTAAACGCGGAAAAGAGCAAGTCCGTACTCTTTTACCGTTCTCACGCCACGATTGCGAACGAGCGTAGGGGATAATAAAAAAGTAAAAAAAAAAATTTAAGTTAAACGGTTTTATATTGCAGATAAATGTACTAAAAGCTAAAAAATAATTTCATGGATACAGTCATGGATACCAATATGTATACATTGTTATGTTTTCAAAATAAAGTAACGCGTAACCTACTCACTTTCTGGAAAATGCATTGAATGAAACTAAAATAAAATCGTGGGGCACGTCCACTTTAAATGAATTTTGGATGACCTTGGGATTAACTCTATCATATTCATTGAATAATGAAATGATAACTTTAAAATAATCTTTGATAGTTTTAAGGGTAGTGAAGATTGTACAAGACAAAACCCGTCAAATGGCTCATGCAAATGAGTTCATGTTTTGGTTTCAGTTTGTGATTGATATACTTTCGTTCGTCACCCATGGGGGTGAACAAACCCATGGGTATGAATGGTCATAGACGACACTTGCTACTTAGCACTAGGTGGGTGAAGTCACATGCCATGTCTTTCGATTGTAGATATTGGACGTGCCCCACGATTTTATTTTAGTTTGATTCAATGCATGTTTAAAATTTGTATATTTCAAAAATGACATCTTTTGTCATAGGTGTTTACATAAATTTATATTGCATTTTTAGGAATATATGTGACTATAGATATTTCCAGAAAGTGAGTAGGTTACGCGTTACTTTATTTTGAAAACATAACAATGTATATGTCGCAGTCGGATTGTATAATCCGCCGTATTACATTACGGCTAGCCATTCAGAAAAACATGGCCGTTTTGTAATGCGGCGGGGCAACGCTTAGCCGGATCGAATACG
Source organism: Calycopis cecrops (assembly GCA_001625245.1). NCBI lineage: Eukaryota > Metazoa > Arthropoda > Insecta > Lepidoptera > Lycaenidae > Calycopis > Calycopis cecrops. Next base: position 322,486 of record LUGF01026400.1, read on the forward strand.
GCGAGGTCAAACTCCGCCAGAAAGTGTTCGCCGCTAAACGTTATTCAATATGGCTAGCCGTAATGTAATAGTCCGTGTCATTATTCGCCTCTTTGATAGAATATAGTTCCCAATTTTAACACTCGCGGCGCTCACAACAACAATGGCGTCAAATAAGGAAAATGTCTCACTAGAATGCGATAAAAACATTAATTTAAACAAAGGAAACTTGTTAAATATATATGCAGAATCATACTTGGATTGGTTAGGTTAGGTTAGACTATGTTTATACTCAACGAGCGAGCGAAGCGAGCGAGTCCTGTGGATTGGCACAATGAGGCTAAACGTGAGCCGCCATATTGTAGAACGTTTCTCAACGACAACCCGGCTAATCGTTGACCCGCCGCATTACAAAACGGCCCTGTTTTTCTAAATGGCTAGCCGTAATGTAATACGGCGGATTATACAATCCGACTGCGACATATACATATTGGTATCCATGACTGTATCCATGAAATTATTTTTTAGCTTTTAGTACATTTATCTGCAATATAAAACCGTTTAACTTAAATTTTTTTTTTTACTTTTTTATTTTTAAGCTTTTAGTTTTTATTTCTCATTCTATTCAATTCGAGTGCCTCACTATTGCAAGGTTTCTTGCCTGTTAGTTTATTGCAATCAAACTCTTTAATACATAATCCCTCCAAAGATCTCACTCTACTAAGAGCAACGTAGGCTTGGCCTTCCTCAAATAGTTTAGCGCCTAAGTATACGACGGCGTGATCCACAGTGCTGCCCTGCATTTTATGCACCGTGGAAACCCATGACAATATTAAGGGCAACATTCGTCTTTCAGCCGTCTCGTAATTAAATTTGGCTGGAAACTGTATGGCTTTAATGTATATTTATATATTAACTTACACCCGTGTATAAGATGTACGCCGTCTCTTGCAAAGTCGATTCGAACCGAAGCGAAGGTACGTCTGTTTCGTACATCTGAGTTCGACGAAATAAAGCCAAACGATTTCGTTGATATATCCTATAGCGCCATTAACTAATCCGTTTGAAACGTCAATATTGGATCGATATACGGAGAGTAGTCGCTCTTTCAATATATTATAGTTCTTCGTTTACGGTAGCTTGTATAAAATGTCTGTGAGATGTTGTAGATCCGCAGATTGTAGTTGTTGTAGGACGTATCGAAATTTCTGGTCGTCTGTTGTGTGCTGTGGATCCACAACGGCTTAAAATTGGATGAACCACGCTCGCGGATATTCTCTCCAAGACGGCAGTAATCTTGTGTGTATTGAGACGGCGGCAACGTCGGCTTTTTTTGCTTCAGTTTATTATTCTTCCATGTCGAGGGTCACAAATTGTAGTAGCAGGATAAATAAGACAAATTGCTTGCTTTATACACCGTGAAATTATAATGGTTCTCGAGCCGAGGCATATGAATTTGGAACAACTTATAGCACCAATAAAAACTGGTAAATCATTTGTAACGTGAAATATAAAAGAGTTTCAATTTTAATAATCCATTTTTATTCCTTCGAGTTGGTAATAGTACTTTTTCTTTAAACTTGTATGAACGATTCTCCGCGACATCAGCTGTTACAAATAATAATAATCTCTATATAATTTTGGTTGTTGTATAAATAGGCCAAAAAGTGACAGGAAAACTTTATCGTTTTGAAATTTCAAATTTTTAGACCTTTTTGGATAGCGCAAGTAAAATGTCATAGAGAATTAATTTTATTAAACTATTAATAGTA
>LUGF01026400.1:344908-362376 GCA_001625245.1 Calycopis cecrops
TTTTTAGTGTTTATCTTCATTTATCTATGTTTTTTTTTACAAATAGTTAATCACCTATAAGTTTATCATCAATTTTGGTAAGATTCTCTCTAGGTACTCAAAATTAGGTTTCCACATAAGTAACGGCCCATTTTATTTGAAAAACGCCCATATCTGTTTATCATCTTTATTCGCTTATATTTATTTAGCCGTTTAATCTAGAAAAGATTCAATTATAAAACTTGTCTGGTGCAAGGGAGAAACCTACATAATAACACTATAATAATATGTTACTATAAATATTTGGAAATAGAATATACATTTAGTCAAATATATAATTTTTAAGATACCATAAAAGGGAGATAGGAAATATTGAAAATATTCATTTATACAATTATAGGTATATAAGTATTATACATTACCTATGTTCAATTATTACTTGTCCTATCAGCCATGGTAAGTTGCCAGAGTAAGCCACATGAAAAGAGTCTTACCCCCCTAGTTGATGATAGTTTAAATCAATGAAAACAAAATCGTTTGGCCATTTTACACGGCGCAGCAAGCGGATGTCGTCACTTATGTTGATGAGACAAGATACGTTACGAAAACGATGAGTTGACCGACTTTATTGGTGCATATAAAAAGTACCCCTTGATTTCATTAGTAGTTATTTTTTTAAGAAGAGTAATGGTCGCAGCACACTTATCAACTGGGAAAGGGATCGTAACCGTATCATCTCGAGCCGGTCAGTATTCTTTGTATAAAGCTTCACACTGCAACACATACTAATGGGAAACGTAACGTAATCGTCTCGTCTTCGCTTTTCTAGGCAAGGCGTTTACGATCCGTTTACGAATTGATAAGTGTGCTGCGACCATAAAAGGTGGTGAAGTAAAGGCTAGTCAAAAAATTTTACAATTAAGATTAAGAGTAAAGTTAGAAAGTGTAAGTAAAGTGTAGAAAGATTATTTGTAATTATTTGCGAGCAGAATTTTACTATTCAAACAGTTTGTTAAAATTGAATGTGGGTATACTATTTATTGCTATTGCTGTTTGCTAATGTAACATTGCTCTGACTTCTGATTAAGGCTGATTAAACTTCTGCAAAGGAAATGTTGATTACAGCATTATGTCAATAGGGAACAAGATTCTAGACTACTACGCTAACTAGTGGCTGAAATGTGAATCTTGTGCTAGCAAATTCACAAGCTATATAGCTAATAGGGACCGTGCACGAAACATAGAGGCAGCACTTTCGCCGCGCTAGTGATCATTTTAGGAATCAAGTGCTAGTAAAACAACAACAGCAAAAGACAATGATGTTGACATAATATGTCATATGATACGTACAAACGAAAATTTGCTAGCATTCGGTTTACATTTCAGCCACTAGTTAGGATGGCAGTCTAGAAGCCTTATTCCTATGCTATTTCGTAATAGTTATGATATGACGTATGTCAACATGTCATAGTTTTGCTAGCACTTAATTCCTAATGTTATCACAAGGCAGCGTTACATTCGGCGATAGTGCTGCCTCTACGTTTCGTGCAAGGACCCTTTAGGTAATATTGTAGGATTTCTGAAGTTTCCGAAATAATGCAAGTGACTCTTTCAAAACCCGGCTCTTTCCTACCAATTCTCCCCTACATATGAATGTACATAATACGTTTATAAGTATGTGGTTATCACCTGTAAACTCATTACCGACCACTTTCACAAAAGTAACAGCAAGTTAAAATACCCTATTATAAACCTAAATAGTTTGTATATGCGCTATACTCATGGACGATTAGTCCTATTTGAATAACCTTTCAGTATCATATAGCCCGCCTATCTAGGAAGGTATATATAGTTCAGCATGCCACTGCCAATACGAGTAGAGTACCATCGCGGGTTAGACGGGAAAACCCGTGTAGCGCTGCTAGTAGTGAGATAAATAGATAATAGGAATCATTGAAATTCACAATTAATGCACTCAGTGTCATATCTCATCTGTGTTTTGTAAATCTTTTAAGTCTTAGTAGGTACATACATGTAATATTAACATCTGTTCGTGGAAGAAACATTTGTCGTGGCTTGACCTTTGAGTAGTACATATTGATTTGCCTTGAACAATATCGATTGACGACTAATCGTTTTTTATAACCCATAGGCTAGGTTTTAAAATGTTATCGGGGTTATAGGCGTGGTATCTTTCAGAATTCAGAAGCCAATGCATAGACTTAGCTAAGTAAGCAATAGTTTTCAGAGGCCAAGCTTGTACAATAGGGACTCAGGAAACGTTCAAAAAAGTCCCTAAAGATTAAAGAACAACTTCTTTAATAAAGGATATCATATGGTGGTAGAGTTATGAGAGATTAGCTGTGCCCTGCGGTTTCGCCCGCGTTTAATTTCTAAGAAACTTCAACACCCTATTTCACCCCCTTAAGAGTTGAATTTCTCAAAATTCTTTCTTAGCGGATGCCTACATCATATTGTCTACCTGCCCGATCCGTCCAGTGGTTTGGGCTGTGCGTTGGATAGATCACTATGTCAGTAACCTTTGAGTTTTATATTTAGGTAAAGATACCACACCTTCAACCTTACGATTAAATTTTTTAAGTAAAACATTGTGAATGTACCTAATATTCTCATTTCCCTATATGCCGATATATGATCAATCATACTTCGTTCTATTGTAAAGTTAACAATAATATTATAATAGAACGTATTATTGATATTAATCACGAATGAGCTCCTTCCGAGCTTCGCAAACCGTTTTTAGAGCTAATTCGCTATGCGCGCAATCGCATTGCAGTGTGGTAAAAAGCATCCCATTTTGTTGCATGCTCTTGAGAAAAACTCATGATTTGTTCCTGCCAGACGTCACCTCATACGCTACTATAGGCGTAGTTATGATTTCCCGTTCCAGCAAAGAATGGATACAGTAGACACATTTTTGGTATATTAATTAAAAATAATAACAATGAAAATTGGTCCGCCATTGGCAAAATATTGATGAACGTTCCTACATAAAAATATATTAATATACCCATAGTGAAACTTCGAAAAATCTCCCTCTCCCTCTTCTTCGAATTTTCTCTTAGTATAGGTACGGTTTTATTTGCCAACATTTTCACTGTGTTATTTGAATTTTATATCTCCGTGCTTTTGTTGATGAAACTCCTATCAACTTAAAGGTCTCCTAGGAAAATATTATGAACTAGCTGTACCTTGCGCGCGTTGCTATGCCACCAACAGATTTTGCCGCTTGCATTCAGAACAATTAAAGATCATAAAATTCCCAAATGAGTTTACAATTCAAGAAAGGACATACAGACAAACATTCATGTTTATATGTAGGTATAAATAGATTCGTGTCTCTGAAACAATAAGAATACACACAAAATTCCAACTCAATCGGTCAAGCCATTTAGTAGTTGACATACCGACAGCTACGCCATCTAACGGATCCAATTGTGTTTTTTAAACATCCAGGAAACCATCGAAAACCCATATTAAGTTTCAACCCAATCGGTTCAGCTGTTAGAAGTGTACCCGTTTTCACATGGGAATGAGACATTTTCCCGCGGTGAAAAATATTCTATGTTAATTTGTAATTATGTAGCATTCAAATGGTGAAAGAATTTTTGAAATCGGTCCAGTAGTTTCGGAGTCTTTTCTTTACATAGAAACATCTATACCTTTGATTATATACACGTCTAGATGGAGCATTTCAAATAAACATCGCAAAGAAAACGTCTCATTTTTCGCACAATGTGTGAGTGGCAGTTATGTACAGATTGTTTAAAACTGTCAATGTGTAAAGGGATACCAACAGCATAAAAAATTACCCTAAATTTTGTTACTAAATCAGGAGGAACTAACAGCAAACAAAAAAAAGGAATATTTAAATAGTTTTTTTAAAGAATGTATGCTAATTATTATTAAAAATAAATTATGATTTTTTTTTATTTTTTTTTTACAGTGTTACATAATATAAAATATACTAACAATACTTATAATGACATCTTAAGTTTACGCGAATGTTGCACATTATAATAAAGCTATTTAAACGGCCTCACAGATTATCCTTGGATGGAATCGGTGTTATTTAGCGAGGATTTGTGCTTTATCAAAATGTTATATCTGGCGACCAGGCTGGCGCAGTGGTGCAGGGCTCGGATAAGCGGAAAATATTGCGCCAGGGGTCGCGGGTTCGAATCCCGCTTTGGTCATTGATATTTATCTATGTATTTTATGTATTTTTCTATAATAAAAATCTTAAATAAGTATATACAATTTCCTAAATTTATAAAATATTATATTAAATATATTTCCGTTTTCTAGTAACTGTAACATAAGTCCTTACGGTACTTAGCACGGGGATAGAATAACGTAGACCGTAGTGTGTAAAATGTAAATTCCACTGCTATAGATTTAAAAAAACTTCCCTATAGTTGGAAAATTACCCTACTTTTCTAGTGACAACACCGTACCACTAGTAAATTGTGAAATTAATATTCGTATTTTCTTTACTATTGTAAATATATACAAATGGGCGTATTTGTTTGTGGGCGTTGGTGTTCACTTTACATCAGGTGACCTAACTGCTCGTTTGCCTCCTATGCTATATAAAAAAAATATACGTGTATACGTAAATTTAAAAACTAACCGGTGGAATAAGATCTTCTATTTGTTATTAGATTTTCCTGCATGGTTGTGACACAGTTGAACAGAACAAACCGGCATATCTCTTTTTTTATTGAGAGCTTATAATCGTGTTACGTTCTAGATGACACTGACTTAAGCGAAGAGCGTGTCTACTATATATGTATAGTAGACACATTTTACGGCGCTTTCAGGTGGTTGATGCGGTATCTAGACGTGTATATAATCAAAGCATCTATACATACATACAAATCTTTACTCTTTATAATAGTAGTAGTAGTAGTACTAGTAGTACATGTTAGCGTGTCGTGACACTTCGTACTGACAATTGCATATTACGTGTAGACTAGGTTTGGCCTGACACTCACGCAAGCATCATTACGAGACACGCCCACCAGTAAATGTACATAGGGCTGTCCTGCAAACATTCCGCCGCCGGATAAATTACATTATTTGACACTGCTTAAAATGACGGCGGAATTTGCAAAATTTACACAAATTATGTACTTAATATAAAACGTGTCTCCAATTTTCCAACTATTGAATTACCATGTATTAACTTGTACTTGAATATCATTCAGACTAGTGTAAAACATCTTATTATCGATTGATGAATACACCTGTATAAGAAACATATAATGTATAGGCAAACTTTCTGTAGGCATACTACATGTATATTTCTAGCTGACTCCGAAATAACAACACATAGTAGATAATGTCTGTCACTACTAATGTAGATGGAATGGAGTGAATTCAATTTAATTCCGCTCGTCTGGTATTTTTCATCTCAGTAAACTCTAAAACACGAGTTGCTTTAACAAAAAGTTGCTCAGATTATACTCAGTCTGGCCATAAATACTGTTACAATTAAAAATTAAAAATATTGCATTTGCATTTGGAATCTGTCAATTTTATACGCTTGTTTATTGTGTTTTCTCATTTTGGCGCCAATACAGCGTACAATATTTTGCGATATTAAAATGGAGTGGGGTGATAAAGAGAATAGAATCGCTGTGTATCACACAAATCATTGCATTACACAAAGTAGGTATGGAGCCAAATGCAATTTTTTAAAACTATTCATACACGTCAAATGTTTGTGCACCGGGCTTTTAATAGGTACAATGAGACTTCCTCTGTTTGTGACAGAAAGATCTGGCCGTCCACGTAGTGTTCGTACGAAAAAGGTGGTCAAAGCAGTAAGGGAAAGAATTCGAAAAAATCCTATCCGAAAGCAAAATATCTCGGGAAATAAGGATAGCACCTAGAACCATGTCGCGTATTTTAAGAGATGACTTAGGACTTGCAGCCCATAAGAGACGACTGGTATTTTTTTAACTGATAAATTAAAAATGAATATCGTGGTAAAATCGATACAACTACTGAAACGGTACGCAAAGGGAGGTCACAGAAAAAATATGTTTACGAATGAGAAAATTTTTACAATTGGGCAACATTTTAATAAACATCCCAAAACGTAAAGTGTCACTGATGGCTATGAGAGTCTATTTTTAATAAATTTCCTTTTTAAGCCAAGATTTTTCAGCACTTTCATTCTATCAAAATGTCTTTATATACGAGACGGTCCAATTACAAAGTGCACATAAAAATGAATTATGGCCAAACTGTATTTATGCTCAAAGCTCTAAAGAAGCTTCCCAATTAGTCGACAGAGTGCAACGTGGGCACTATCCGACAAGTGATGGTTTGATGGGGTGTTAGCTATGAACGAGTGACTGAGCCATATTTTTGTGAAAAAGGTATCAAAACATCGGCACAAGTGTAACCAGATACCATTCTTGACAAGGTAGTTAAGCCCCTTAATAACACCATGTTCAATAACCAAGTATGATCCTTCCAACAAGACATGGTGCGGGGTCATAAAACTCGGTCCACGCAGTCTTGGTTGGAAGCGAACGTCTCGGACTTCATCAGAGCTGAAGACTAGCCGTCGTCTAGTCCCGATCTCGATCCGCTGGATTATGATTTATGGTCAGTTTTAGAGAGTACAGCTTGCTCTAAACGCTATGATAATTTGGAGTCCCTAAAACAATCCATACGATTGGCAGTGAAGAATTTCTCCATGGAAAGAGTGAGTACTTCTATTGATAACTGGCCTCAACGTTTAAAGGACTGTATTGCAGCCAATGGAGGCCACTTCGAATAAGCTTTTTTATATTTTTAATTGTTTTATCCTATTAATATTATAAATGCGAAACTTTGTATATTTGTTTGTTTGTTTGTTACTCCTTCACGCAAAAACTACTGAACCGATTTTCTTGAAATTTGGTACACACTTAAAGGGTAATTTGATTAACACAGGATAGTTTTTATCCCGAAAAAATGTTCCTATGGGATGCCATGGGACGATATTTGTGTATTAAACTAAAACACTCTAAAATTAATAAATGTTATTTGCAATTTTTTTTTTCTTTGTAACAAAACTTATGACTAGACTAGGAAGGTATATGTAGTTCGTCCAGAATTCAGTTAAGTGAAAACTGTTCGATAGTGGAATTTTGGAACAAGAAGGAATCAGCTTGCGTTAAATCATAATTTTGTTAGTGACGATTGAAGAATACAAGCCTAAGAGCATTGAACAAAAATGATATCATATAAAAAGCACAAAGACTAAGAAGGCAGCACAGATATCGATACTCGTAAGTCGTATCACAGCTCTTAGTGAAGTGTAAAGTCAAACCAATGTTTAGTTATCTTATCGCGACAAATAACGCTTACATCATTTAGTTCTCTTCGACTTATCATAAAAATACTTATTCATTTTACCTACGTTGTGATCGATAACTTCAATAACGAATTTAATTAATGTTTAGGTGACCTCGACCCTTTTGTTTGTAGTATTAGAACATGACTATGTACTGCGACATTTATAGTAAGCCAATATCGATATAGCTCTTGCTATGTTAAAACACCATTGCTGCGTTGCAGTAAAACCGGGCTGATACCATGAGAATGCAGATGCAAGTAGCACGACAATGCGACGACGACGCGGCGTAGCTTTTTTACCAAGCCCAAAGACGTCAATGCATTTCTTTTGTAGATACCGACATCCTTTGTAAACAGGGCTTATAATCTATGACGTGATTAGAATGGTATCTATTAATTACCTAACATTAAAATGAAATGTATGAAATATAGAAAAAACAAAATTAAATTAAGCTATTAAATTTCGTTGGATATTTTTATAGACAATACATAATATTAACAAGCGTCAAGGATTTCTCTCAAAATATGATGATGTGGGACTATCACAGCTACATAACATATTATGAATTAAGATCATGCAAGATCCGTGCCAGTATCACCTAGTTGTAGACAAACAAAAATGTGATTGATCGTACCATTACACTTGAACGTCAGATAAGATACAACCTTGGATGTTTTTATACATAACTATGATCATCTTAACACGTCAAAAATTAACAAACCTCTACACCACGTCCCACGGTGACAGAAATTTTAGCCTCACAAACCCCTACCATTACCTACTAATGTTTCATAATATACATATATTACCTTCTAGACCCCCGCCGCGGAGTCACTTCGCACACACACCACAGAAAAAACCGCTTGCAATACTTCAATAAATTATATCAATAAAATATAACTACAACATTAGTTCATTAACGTTCATGGTTCATCAAAAACGAACGAATTACCTGTGTTTCAATAACAACAACAACACCTCTTCTCGCCAGTTGGCCATGTGTTGGGAGTAACAAACATCCATAAATTCATTCAAACATTCACATTCGCAAAGTTTGTATGTTTGGTTGTTTGTTTGTTTGTTTGTTTGTTACTCCTACACGCAAAAACTGCTGAACCGATTTTGATGAAATTTGGCACACACATAGATGTTAACTTGGATTAACACATAGGATAGTTTTTATCCCGAAAAAATGTTCCTACGGGATGTCATGGGATTATTTTCCACGTTATTGATTTACGCGGGTGAAACCGCGGGGCGCAGCTAGTAATTTATATATAATGATAGTATACATGTAAAGATGATAAATCTCTTCCGATACATTGATGAACCCCACTTGTAACGGCGTTCTACATCATATTAATCCGCAGTAATTTGCACTCTTTCAACTATAAACGACAACATCCGTTTAAAAAGAACGTCATCTGCCCATTTGCCGTTTGCGAGACGGAAAATCACAATTGATGTTTTATGACAAAAACATGATGTTCGAAGCGCGAAATATCGCACGTTTTATTTTGAGGTCGAAGTCGAAACAAATTAATAAAACAACATTTCCTTGGAAAGGGTGGCAAGAGCAAGCGAAATTCAGTACAGAATAAAACATACATCAAAGTCGCAATAAAATAATACATCAGTTCTGGACCCGATTCCATCGCTCGGTTACTAAAACCTAGAGGGTATTTACTTCTTTTACTAGACTGAATTTGGAAAGGCGTAAGAGCTCACTGTGCAAATAAAATAATAAATCCGATAATTAATTGGTAAATTATAATTAAGTATATTAGATATACTCAAAAAATCACAAAAAAGTACAATTACAAATTGAGGCAGGTGATTCCAATTTTTATGAATTATCTTGCGCCCTCCTTTACAATACAAGAACTCTTTATGGCTTTCTATGAACCTTTTGATGTTGTCGACATACATTTCTTATTAAATATTATAATTTAATTATATTGGATGTACAGAAAGACAATGCAAGCCAAGGATATATTTTACAAAGACACTCATTTAAATTTGATCTCTCTTCGGCACTTTTGTGTTCTACAAATTTCATGGAACTCGGTGTAAAAACCGGCCAAATGCGAGTCGGAGTCACACCGAGCGAGGGTTCCGTCCCAACGAAAGGTATAGGAGTCTGCCACATTTTTTACCAGAAAATAAAATAACTTTGTTTTCATAGCGTTTGTATGAACGACAAAGCTGTATTTGCGTTTATTGAAAATGTATTTCTCAAAAACTAATATTGATATTTCGCACAAACCAATTTTCGTTGATAGTTTTCATTGAGATCTACAGTATACCTATATATTTTTTAGATTTCTTACTCTCTTAATTTAAAAGTTAGAGAGGGGGGGACACTCAGTTTTCCAATTTCGAAGCGTCTATCTTTTAAACAATAACTTTGACAAAAGTGGTTTTAGTAACCTGAATGTCATTTTTGAAGACCTATTTCTTAGACACCCCTAACATACAGGTTGAATGAAAAAAAAATATTAGATTCAGTTCTATGTATGGAGTGCCCCCTTATATTGTAAATTATTTATTTTTATTCAAAATTCGAGTAGCTCTTCACAGAATACATCAACCTACCAAGTTTCAGCTACAAAGACTCAAGAGTTTTGGAAAAAAAATGGCTGTGACATACTGACGGACAGACAGACATGACGAATCTATAAGGGTTCAGTTTTTTGCAATTTGGCTACGGAACCCTAAAAAGAACATATTGCTTGAAGATCCGAGATCCTTCCAATTATAGGCACCCACCCGCCCGCAGGGGTTTAGTCGGTAGTACCTACATCTCCGTTTGCGAGCACGACGCTGTATCGGGCTCCTAGGTAGCGTGAGTATGGCATTCTCCTGCGTTACCAACAAAAAGGTAGGTATTGCCATATTTGATGACTAAAGGAAAAAAAAACATGTGTATATATAAAATACGAGGGTTGTTTTCGATGGATCCCTGATGGATTGACTTGTGATAACGAAATTTTCCACAAAATATACCCCCTTTCTTTTTTCTATTCCCAAACTTAATAATGTTATTTTTAAATATTTTTTTAAAAATGGTTTGGTTGATAGTAGGTAACAGTAAAAAAAATACCTACTTACTAAATAGTTATATGATTCATTAAAGCAGATAATTTATCTGCTTTTATGAATTTAAATGCTAATTACGCAACAATATTTTAAATTTTAGACTAAAAAAATAACATCTATACGTGTACCTACGTAGTTTTTTGAGACATTATGTTATTAAATTATATAAATATGAATTTATAATGCGTTTGACATACTTAGTTTTTAACTTTACTTTAGGTTGAATATTCTGTAATTTTATTATTACGTACACATATTAAAATAATGTTCTTGTTACAGAATTTTTTGAGGCCATTTCGGGAGCACCACATCGATCCAACTTCTATTACCCGACATGACTTCGTAGAAACAAATGGCGATAATTTTGCAATAACTATACCGGTGCTAGCGAGGATCGTTTGGCAGCTGCTTACTTATGACGAAACTGATATCAACGATCAATTTCATTGGATCTCCTATTGGTACTTGTGTTGCATATTTGTGGCGATGACTAATCAAGTAAGTGCATTACACTCAAGTCTTTGTTCGATTTGTATTAACACATACATCGACCGAATCGCTTTGATCTAAGTGACAAATAAAGTAAGAAGACAATAAACAAAATTTAAAATTGACCACAATACAAGTTGTAAAAAAAAAAGAAAACTATGTTGACAAACTTATCATGCGCACGATCATTGAATAGGTATTTTAAAACTATGAATCATAATATACAATCCATGTTATTACTCAGTTTTAAAATGACTATTAAGTTCTTTCAATATTTTTTTAAAATTATTATCGTTAAGGTATTATTTAATGGTTCAAAGCTGTTTGATTTAAAATAACTAATATCTTATATACCGTAAATTCTGTACCATGCTAATGCACTAAGCTTTGTTAATGTAAACGTCAATTAAATTCAAACTTTATTATGAGAAACATTTTTTTATCGTCTGTTTCGTGTGTGTGTGTGAGAGAGAAAGACAAACGAATGATGCGGTCACAACCACGCCGAGTATTAAACAAAGCGTAAAGGTCACCTGAAGGCGTTACCCTCTGCCAAATGTATAGTATAAATTATTATATAGTGCGTTTTTATTCTTATCTTTATTTTGATACTTACTTATTACAATGTTATGCCTTATTTATAATAATAATAAATACACTAGCAGCACGTGTAACCGATGTCGAATGTCCTGCGCAGATGCCTCGTCTGTAAAGCCTTGTTCGCATTGGTCGAGTAATTTAGTCTAGTAGAGTATCGATTTAGTAGCTAAACTACTCGACTCGACCAAATATCGTTCGCACCTTGAGCGAGTACAGTTCATAAGTAATTTGAGATCAGCAAGATGAACAACGTAAAACGCAACGGTTATCATAATTAAAAATAATGTTGTTAATGCTTTGAAATAAAATTGATTACCTACTAACCTGATGTTTTTTATTGTCATTAATTTCTTTTTCTCCAGGTATATTTATTTCTTTTTCTAAATTTAAATATGCAATTTGTTTTATTTGTTTATCTAATATCTTTAAACGAGCAATTCTTGTATATTTATACGATGGAAACGGCTCCAACGATTTTCATGAAAGTTACAGATTAGGGGTTTTTCGGCTCAAGGAATCGATTTATCAAATGTTATGTACGTCGAATAAAAAGATCTTTTATTAGGCGATGTAGATGCGTAATGTGCTAGACACCCATCATTTTGTAGCCACATCTCGTTTCTTATCTCCTGTGGAACGTCTTGCAATAATCCAGGCAAAGTATTTATTAAAAACTCCAAATACATATCTGAGCCATAGCCAATCCATTTCATTTTAATTGTATTGCAGTCTTTGTGCCTTTTTTACCTGATGATGCTTATTTTTAAATAAACTTGACCTAACATATTTGTCGCATGTAACAATTAGAGCACAACAATTATTTTAAATTTGAACACTTATTACGATGGAGTTATGATATTTTTTATACTGAAAACAATCTGTTTTTCTTTTGAAACTCATTATGAGCGGCCACATATTGTTTGTGTAAAGTATCTTGATAAAATAAAATCATGATGACAAAATTTTATAACCATTTTTAACAATACTTAAAAATTTAAAATTCTGGTCTTGATATTGATTTCGCTCCTATAACTTAATATTGCTAGTAAAGTACACATTGTTATACCTTTTAAGAATCTGCACATACTAGACTATTTATTAAGATCATGGGCAGCTCTAGCACCGTACTTTTTTTTTCACAATAAACTATCAAAAGTTGACATTAAGAAAAAAATTGGTAGAAAAAATCTTAAAATGACGATTTTGAAAATGTTTAACATCAAAAACACTTAAAATGTTTCTAAAATTAAATAGCACACGTCTTAAGAAAAACAATACTGCAAAAATAACAAAGAAATACCTAAATTTGATGAAATGGCAACAGAATGAATGTAAAAAGTTGCGAAATTTATAAAAAAGTATAAAAGGCTAAGCCATTTTCATACGGTAAGGAAGTCTGGAAAAAAAATACGTTTTTCTTACAGTTTTAAACACGTACTAACTCCAGGTCACGGGTTATCCATTATTTACGACAGACCCTGTATATAGTACCATATAAACTATACATACAGAACTACCTATAGAACAAGCGATTTAATATTTCAACTATCTAGACTAGATGGCGACACTTTCTAAGGCACAAAATTTGACGTGAGATACCCATCTATACCCAGTATAACATATTAATCTATGGCGACTGACTTACTTGGCGTAATTCAATAGTAACTTTGAAATTTAATTTAATAAAATCTAATATAATATTGTTTAATTTTTTTGGTGATTTTATTAATCGAATATCGTGTTAATAAATGAGTAAATTTCTGAAGTTGTTCCACATTTGTTATCATGAGAAAAATGATGTTTTATTTTGTCAAATTTAAGTTACAAAAATATATTTTTTTGCCGAGTTTAATGAACTCAATTTATTTTTCTATTTTATAAGATACCAATAGCAGTATATTTCCTAATAGTATGTATTTTTTAGGTATCCACAATCCACTGCTTATATTCGTAATTTCATTCCGAAAATCAGTCTTTTCATAAATTTTCGAAAACATGAGTTCCAAATATACCTTTTTCTTCGTAAATAATAATAATTTTCAATTTATAACTTTTACAGATCCTATAAAAATATTTGTGCTATACGGAACCAAAGTTGATCTTCAATTGATTATTTCCATTTACGAGTAATTTCCCTTCAAAATACTCAATTTCTGCACTTTTTACCGATAACACTCTTAATATGAAAACTATTATGCCTTTAATTCTTTTAAATTAAATACGACTATTTAAAAAAAAACCATATTGCTATTTTCTGGTGATTCTAAATACACTCATGCTTAAGATTTATGTTTTTGATAACATTTTGGCATTGTAAAATGGCAAGATATGGTTTACTTGGTAGTCACCCGCGTAACCCATATAGATAGCTCCTATTTGTCACAACGTAGTGGTATAATGGCCATATTTAAAATTCATTTAAAATCATAATATTAAGAGCTATTATGAACAGACTTCGTACTTATGATCTTGCCGAAATCTCAATATCAAAACTTCACATTATCAACGTAACTCATAGATAGGGCTGTTGTCTTGTCTTGTCACTGTACCTACAATGACTTATGCACACAATGAGAGGAGCATATTAGTGTATGGACGTGGTATAACATTACAACTAGTAGTATTTGTTAATAGGAAACATCAAGTAATAAAATAATATAAAATAACATATGGGAATTTACCTCCCTTTTATAAGCTAACATTAAAAAATAATATTTACTATAATAAAAATGTACAGGCAGGTTATATTTGGTTTCTAAACTACTGACCTGAAATAATTACGTTTTATAATAAGAAGGACATCAAGCTCTTAGTTTTATTATTAGTATAAAAAAATCAAAAAAGTCCCATTATCCAAATAAAAAAATCGATTTTTGTCAAAAATCAATCACTATTGATTTTCAAAAATCGATTTATTGCAAAGCGATATATTTTAATGCGGAAAAATTTTAGAGCATAATTAATTGTGGAGTTTCTTTTTGTAAAATGCATTCCGCTACTTCAATTCTTCGAGATAACGCTGTTTCTTATCATAAGTAAATACAAATAAGACAAAAATATTATATTTATGCTAAAACTTAAAATAATTTATAGGCACTTTCATCTATATCTATACTAATATTATAAAGAGGAAAGGTTTGATTTTTTGTTTGTTTGAAATGAATAGGCTCCGAAACTACTGGACCGATTTAAAAAATTATTTCACCGTTAGCAAGTTACACTATTCCCGAGTGACATAGGCTATGTTTCATTTTCAAAAAATTAGGGATGCTTACTAAAACTTGAATAATCTAAAAAAATTAACAAAAAATTTCCTTTAATCGCGTGCGCTGCGAAAACTATTAATGATAGAAGAAAATGATGTATTACAATTTTTCAGGACACATTACTATCTAAAAAAAATGTCGCGACAGCATGTCTCTTATCTTTTATAGTTACGTCACAATAAGCGTCCTTTTATAAAATATATATATAGCTAGAAAAGGCTCTCTATTCGTACCTAGGTATTGATCCTTATTAAAATAAATAAATTATTATTTAAGACTACTTCATTAACTTCATATCACCTTTTAAATGATTCGATTCGGATATTCCATTCAAAAGATATCACCAGTTTAAATAATAGAAACACTACGATACAAATGATTTGACCGCTTTCATCAATGAAAACATACCAAAATTAGTCCCAGATCAAAAACATGCTTTTGAGTCTATAGTCGATAGCGTGCGCCACATGATGCGCCAGGCGGAACAGGAAAGACGTTTCTTCCTAATTTGATACTTGCTAAGGTCAGAAAATCAGGAAAGATAGCAATAGCAGTTGCTTCCTCCGGAATTGCTGCAACTCTCTTGAGAGGAGGCAAAACTTCTCATTCTACTTTTAAACTTCCGCTATCTGTAAATCTTGAGCAACAATCTACATGTTCTATCCGCAAAAACGGGCCTCTAGGTAAATTACTACAAGACACCTCATTAGTTATGTGGGACGAATGCACGATGAGCCATAGAGCTCATATAGATGCCGTGTACAGAACCTTAAAAGACCTCAGGATCACCTGCGCAGTCATGGTCGGGATGGAATTACTTTTGTATTTGCTGGAGATTTCCGACAGACTCTCCCCGTTATTAACAGAGGTACGCGAGCAGATATCATCAAAGCATGCTTGAAATCGTCTTCCTTATGGACTTCGATTGAATTATTGAAATTAAGGAAGAATATGAGAGCTCATCTTCATGGAAGTGACAGTGATTTCCCACAACAACTGCTAAAACTTGGAGAAGGAATTTTCCGTGCTCCAAATTTAAGCGGATATAGTGACATTATTCTGGATGAGTCTCTAGGCCAAATACTCCATGATTTGGGAAATTTAATAGATGCAGTATACCCTGATATCGAGAATTTGCACGTAGAGGACTTTCATTGATTGGGCTCTAGGGCAATAGTGTCACCGATGAATGATATTGTCAACGAAATAAACAATCTAATCGTACAAAAAGTCAGCGGTCAGATAAAAAAGTACAAGTCGATATATACTGTAACTAATATTGAAGATACCAGTTCGTTATCCACAGGAATTTTTGAATTCCTTGAACCCTTCTGGATTACCACCACACGAATTGATGTTAAAAATTGGAATTCCAATCATGCGTTTGAGAAATTTAAGCCCTCCAAGCATGTGCAATGGGACTAGGTTGCTTATTAAGGAGTTACAGGAAAATTCGACAATTATGACCGGTCCAGCAGCTGGCCAACTAGCATATACCGAGGATACCGATGATCCCAACTGATTTAAACGGCGTCAATTTCCGGTAAAAACATCTTTCGCGTTAACAATTAACAAGTCCCAAGGTCAAACCTTCGAATTAGTTGGGATCGATCTGCGAAAGAATTGTTTTACTCATGGTCAATTATATGTTGGCCTATCGCGGCCCCTGAAAATCAATTTATTTTGCTGCCATAAAATAAAACCACATCAAATATTGTTTATAGGGAGGCTCTCAATAAATTAAATGGCTTTTGTTTTGCGGTTATAACCTTTTAACAATTAGTATAAGTATAAATAAAAAAAAATGAAAAATGACAAAAAAATAAAAATGAAAAATAATATACAAAAAAAATAAAAAAAGAAATAAAATATAAAAAACAATGTAAATAACTACAAAAAAAATTAAGAAAATATATTCACAAAAAAATTCACAACTAATTTTTTTGTTTTGAATGAATGTTATTTTTTTAGAAACTCACTGTAACATTGTATATTTTCTATTATTTGAATACTAGCTTCCGCCCGCGGCTTCGCCCGCGTGGATTTCGGACTTCAAAAATGATTAAAAATTTGAACTTATTATGTTATTCTGATATAAAAGCTATATTACTGTAAAGTTTCATGAAAATCCGTTCAGTAGTTTTTGTGTGAAAGAGTAGCAAACATGTTTACAAACTTTCGCATTTATAATATTAGTAGGATTATGCCCGTGCGAAGCCGGAATGGGCTGCTAGTTATGTATATTTTCGTGGTACCTTAGTTGCTCTGAACGTAGTACAGGGGTAGTGACGGTACAATATGATTGAATGATTCATGACAAGTAGTACAGTCAATCTGTAATTAAATCAGGAACAAATTACACGAGCAAATTTGACTTGATATATCGTTAGAGGGGCATGTAAATAGCAGAATGGTAGATTGGCGAAGTCTCATCTGTTGCTGATTTTGAGAAAATCCAAAAAATTTTGATTTGCGTTTTTCTTCGAATCTATGGGTTTTAGGGAAAAGTTTATTTGAAAAAAATATGTAGAGGATATTGTGAACTACATTTTATGTCATTGAAGTGACTTCGTAAGACTTGAAATACAAAAAGTAGGTGGCGCTGATGCGTCTAACAGCCGTATTTATAAAGAAGTAATGACTAGCGGCTAAGTAGT
>LUGF01026400.1:367843-380295 GCA_001625245.1 Calycopis cecrops
AATAATATTACTTTATAGAAAATATATTAAGTACACTGATATTATTACGTAATTACTATTTAGTTCTACTTGTAAATAATGCAAGTTTTTTTTATACTATTTCCACTTTTAATTAACATACAGTAAACCACTATAGGCCGATTTCGGCGCTGGAAACCTGCTTCTTTGTAAAAGCACCCTAAGGCTAAAGTATTGCTCTGAATGATCTGATTTTTGTTGTGCAGCCTGAAAATGATCAACTAATTGTTGTTTCATTAGACGCCTCTCGGTTTTATCAATCTTGTATAAAGCGTCCAAACCGGTAAATGGGTACAAGGCATAAATATTGTTAGTTATGCATTTATAATCTTGTATACAATGAATGCTTATTGCCATTAGCTTTAATAACTCTTAATGATATTGGATTCTATTGTATTTTATGTGTTTTTTTGGTATCTGGTAGAGCGGTGACCAGCCAACGACAACAACAAAACAAGCCTGAGATGGCATGGGTTTTAAAAGATTTTTATTAAGAAACATGTCATTGGCATATTAATATAATAAATAGCAGTTTCTATTCTAAATGATAATGTACAGTTAGCCAATAACCAATGTAAACAATTCAATATAAAGTAAAATTTATTTCCATCAGCAAATCATCTTGTCCACAAATGTCATAAATATGTTTAGCTGTTCTCTTAAGTCATCATCATTACACATTGTGCATTGCTCATGATGACAATTGTTGATTGAATGACATTAGCTTTTAAAGCCTCGTTGCCTTGTACGTTTGAATAAGTAATTAAGATTTGGTCCTTTGACTTAATCCAGATTGGTTTGGCTTTGTAGAGAAATTAATTATCAAAATTTAACTTTATTCCGTTACAAAATTAAATTGATTAATTACAATTTCTACGATTCGTGAAATGACTGCCTAGATTTTGGACGTGTTCTTGTTTTATACGAAGGTTAGTTGTGTAAGTTTAGTGTAGTCGGCATTACTAAAATAGCCTTTTGCAAACTAGCTGCATCCTCATAAAAATATTTATTTGCACATTAGTTTATTTTGGAATTACCAACGAGTGCGGCGCAAGTGCAACAAATTTCAGCAGTGAGTCTGTTCATAATTGTTAAAGCCATGTCTAGATTACCGTCTTTAAAATATTGTAAAAAGAATTTAATGCTTCGCTTAGAAGCGCCAGTGCCGTTATAAAATGGGTAAATCGGAATACTTTTGAAATTCCCTCAAAGGGCAAATTATATTTTAAATAATTATGTACGTAATTCTTACACATCATTAACAAAAAAATGTATGTTGTTGACTATTTTATAGCTCGTGTCATATTTTGCGCTCAGAAATGTCCTATAATCTTAAGCCTTATTAGTTCGTAAAAATTGTACTGTTATAATTTAAATGTTCATAATTGAATCATAATCTACGCCTTTCTTACAGGTAAAGGAAAATAAGACGTAAATATATTGCCCCTTCACTATAGGTACACTAAACGGCTTTCTAGAATGCACATCGAGCTTTGGAAAGAGACCGTCGCGCGTCGGCTAGTGTCGGTATTATAGAGCGTCATCTCTGTCGCCCAAAATACTATTACCTGGTATCAACTAGGAGCTGTTATAAAGTTACCTTTTCTTTTAATTAACACTGGTGAATACATTTACGTATGACACCTAGGAGCATGGGTGGCCCCTCGACCTATGTCGGACTCAACACTTAGTGCAATACCGACTAAAACCATGCGGGTGAGTTCAGCCGCTATAATTGGAGAGTCCCGGACACGCTGACCTCGGCGAAATAGCCAGACTTCTCCTCCTTGGGGACTATCCGGCTGCCTCTGAACTGTCCCTACTACGTCGTCGGAACCGTGCAATAAAGTCACGTTCCCACCCTGACCATTGCCCTAGTACTCCAAAGGAGCACGCCACCAATGTGTCCGAATCGGGCTTGCTGATTAAGTCGATCCGATATACGCCGCCGTCTGCTGATTCAGAGAGACAGATGGAAGTCTCCTCAACTGAGCTGCTCTTAGTCTTGCCTCTCCCCACAAGCCTGTCCGGTATGGGCTGCCCTGTCCGGAATAGACTCGGGTGTCACAGAGGCACGCAAGCTCCCCCCACCACGGAAAGGTGGCAGCATCTTCGGAGGGGTTACAACAATTACCTATCGTTTGCCTATACTTTTTTTTATTTATCTTATGTAAAAAATATGCAATATTTTTTTTATTCCTTCCATCTCCTCAATTCCTTCAATTTCACTTTCTGTGCTGCATCATATCAATATCACTTTCAGCCGTATTTATCACAACTTTAAATTTATCTATCAGTGTAACTGTCTAAACCGTGCTGAAATTCTCGATATTCATTTTCGCATTTGATTACATGATCGCAAACCTTTTTCCTCTCTTCAGCCCCAATGGCGTTTACTTTTTCCATCAGTAGTGTTTTTATTGTTGTTAAATTCATGCCTAAATTTTTAGCCCTTTAGTTGTGACCCTATGTTTTCTATGGGGTTAAATTCCGGATGGTACAGTGGCAGTCGTAGCACAGAGTGACCATGTTCGGCAAGGATTTTGTCCAAGGAAAACTATATACTGCTCCTTGCGCTAGCATATTATGCCGTAAATTTGGGGTTTTGTCAATGTTGGTTCAACTGGAATTTCATGTCTGGTCAACCAATTAAGCATTTCCAGATTAAGGGTGTTCGGGGTCTTTCAACATATTGTTGTGAATCGACAACGCACCTTGCGTTGTTTTTTATTATACAGGGTGTCCCAAAAGTCAACGTCCAACCGAAAACCTGAGCTAGGCTAAGTTATGTTGGTTCTTATAAAAATGAAAAGAAAAAAAATTTTTTTTTAGGTTTTCAAATTTTAAGGTTACTTGCCGAAATAGCATAGTACTTTTTTTTTTTCAAGACAGACTGTTAAAGTTGAGTGATGAAGTCATTTTCATGTCATGGTTGGGCGTAAAACGGATATTTTCTACAATTCCAAGGAAGTTGTGATTTTTAAAAAATCGCTGTCATTTTAAAAATACGTGAAGTAGATTTTTTTTTTAATTTTTATAAGAACCAACATAACTTAGCCTAGCGCAGGTTTTCGGTTGGACGTTGACTTTTGGGATACCCTGTATATAAGACATGGCCGTGGATTGCCGACATCATCAATCTTGATATTACCGATATTGATATTTTCAAAAATATGTCGACATTCTATTACAATTCCGACATTCCTAACTACGAGCGATAAAGCATGGACAAAACGTCATCAGGTACCTAGTATGTGACAGAGATAACGCTCTACGAATCCGATATTAACCGACGTTCTCTTTCCAAAGCTCTAGAAGGCCGTCTAGTACTTACACTCTTGTTTCAAGAAAATCAGCTATAGTAGCTAGTGATAGAATGTATAATAAATACTTTATTATAATAAACTTATTTATTTGTAGGTTTGATGCCAAAGATAAGTGTTTTGCGAAATGAAATCGAAGAGAAAAACATAAATAATACTATGTTACCATGAAAGGTATTTTAGGGCTATTAATGCCAGCTACTAACCATATGTGATCAATAATTAATCGATTAGTTTTTAATATTACAAAATGCAAAATTATGTAAACTATGCATTTGAGAATGTGATGATTTTTAGTAATGTTGTGCGTGCGCCCCCCTTCGCGGGTTTTTACTACAAATTTTCGAAAGAAGGCCTTGGCGTTCCCAAGAATTTTATATATTGCTGTGATAGTTCATGCCGACTTATCAGTTGGTGACGTAGCATCGCGCGCAGGGCACAGCTAGTTTTCTATATAATCTATCTAGTATCCATTCGCGAGTATTGCCGACACAACTGAGAATAGGTCGCTGTTATACGACGTTGACCCATACATCAATTCCATGGTCAATGAGTGATGTGTGACACCTCATTTTTAACCGATGTGGTGGTGAGGTTTCCCCTTCGTACTCACAGTTATTCGAGCTCTATTTTCATTGTAGGGTTATATGGTTGGCCCTGAGGGTATTTTTTTAATAAGTTCACAAATTACAGGTTTTTTAATTAGATCAGTTTCATTTTAAGGGTGCGATTTGATGAAATCTTAGTTTCAGTTATTTTGTGTTACTTACCAGGTATTTTAAAGATTTACCATCACATAATAAAATTGTGTTTAGCTTAACTTTATTTGTAAATATTAGAAATGGCAAATCATACTCGTAAAACAATGTACATAACTTAATTTTTTTGAAACTGCAATATTTTGCTAACATTTTTGATCTTTGCCCCATTTTGGAATAAAATAATGAAAATGTGCCTTTTTATTATTGAAAGTAAACTACACTAGAACTGTACAAAAGATAATGACACAAATTTTCTAATTTTAATAATGTGAAATTGTCGTAGTAGCCTAAGCTTTTAGTCACTGAGTGTTAATTATTTATTACATCTGCCAGTACAAATTTGTTGTGTTAAAATTTATTTTATATTTATATTTTACATCTATGTATACAGGAATTTTATAAAAATGTTTATGACATCGCTAAACTTCTGACTGATATTAAGCTTTCCTATGTGCAGTTGATTGCAGTATAGGTTCCTACTTATGAATACGATAATAAATTACATAATATGCCAATTAAAACCAAAGGTCTGTAATATTAAGTTGATAAAACATTAAGCATTTGGCTTTAATTTTATAGTCGTAAACAGAGAGCTATTTTATTAGCATTAGTAATTTTTTAAAGCGATTTGTAAAACTGAAATTGTAAATACTTAGATATTATACTAATTACCTACCTAACTTCGACAATTTTGTGGCCTTGCACATGTTTTAATTTATTATAGCATATTTATTACAACGCGTATATATTATTATCTAATACGAAGAAAATTATATGTATATTGTAATGCTTTAATTTTATATTAAAACTTATTAATAATGTGATCTTTCATTGAGCCCCAATATGTACTTAGCAACTTAAAACTGAAGATAGATCTGGAGCTAGTCCACCTACTTAAACTATTATTTAGATACACAATATAACGAAATGGACAAAAAATATCCAATTAGTTATACTGCTCAGTTTATCTAAATTGATTCGATTTTTGGTCAGATATGTTTATGTAGTTATACGAAAACTAGTGTGAGGACGAATCGAGAGTCATATTTCTACGAAGCAGTCCGACTACGCGGTCCGTCGGAAATGTTTAAGATTTATACACTTTTATTTAAATAAACTTTAAATTTTTTATTAAAAATAACAAAAAGCTCAGTAAAAGTTACTATGGTCTCGTACGGGATTTTGATATTGATTATAAGAAATCACTTATTAAAAGTTGCCTCTGTGGTCGAATGGTGCCGATGTCAGCTTTGACATAAGAGGTCCCGGGTGCGAGCAATGTGTTCTGGCACTCGTTGCACCTCTGTAGTCTGCCTACCCCTTCGGTTATATATGGAAATGGGCTTGACTGTATGTTATATTGATTATTAAAAGTTGGGCTTTATTATTTACTATTACTTTTGTTGCGTGTTAACGCAACAAAAAAAACACGATGTCACTCTCTAATTATTAATCAAAGAGGCACACTATTTTCTAAAAACAACAAAGCCCATAATGTTCACTAACATTTAAACAAAATATCCGTTTTTTCGCCATGTAGGTACCTAGGTTATATTATGCACTCAGTACTTTCGTTATCACTTCGTAACGCTTTGACTATTCAAATTAAACGGATTTAATCGTCGCAAAGTTGCGATATTTTCATATACTATACCTAAATATAAAAATATGCTGAATATTCTAAAGTTCAAAATACCAAGATAAAAATAAAACATTTTCGGGATATCTAAATCTAATTCGTAATACCGTACCTACCGTATAAAACTGATGTGCAGAGATGTAAGTATTGGAGATTATGCATTGTTTTAATCCTAAGTTTATAGTAGAAGTCCAAAACATAAAATGAAGACTAGATTATTTCATTTTATTTCCCTACATGTGAATCGGGGCAAGATAGGATACCGTCCCGTTTTGCCCCGTCCTTGCGATTAAAATATTTTCAGTGTACCCATATAATATTTTGTAATAATATAGGTTCGTATAATATACCTACGTCAACGAAAATAATGTAGCTACTTTTAAGCAGTTAATTGAAGGAAACCCGCGGATTACCTATGAGACAATTCGAGGACTACCTATTGGGGATAGGTATGAGTCATATTCAAAAAATTTTACACGAAGAATTGAAAGTTTGGAAACTTTGTTGTCGTTGGATCTCACATGAACTGATGCGGAGCAGAAGCGGGCTCGCGTGGAATGGTGCTTACAGATGCTACTGAAGTAAGACCACGGACATTCCAATGCAGTTTATGACATTGTCATAGGTGACGTAATGTAGATTTGATTGTTTTGAACCCGAAAAAAAACAGCACTCTAGTGAATGGGTGTCTGAAAATGAGAACAGGCCAACAAAAGTAAGGCAGGCGAACAACGTTGGTAAAAAAATGATCGCGTTTTTTTTCTCAGCTACGGGTCCCATCTGTACAATTCCACTAGAAGATCAAAATAGTGTTAATGCCGAGTGGTATTCTACCTTGTTTACCCAATGTGTTAGAAAAAGTTTTCGAAAGACGACCCAAAGCCGTGTTCTCCTACATCATGACAACGCTTCTTCACTCCGAAAAAGTACAACTCGTCACCCATCATGCGCATAGCCCCGACCTTGCACCCTGTGATTTCTGTATTTTCCCCAAAATCAAAGATTTGATGAGAGATTTCACTTTTATCAACTCAGAAAGGCAGTGATAGAGTTCAATCAACACGTAAAAAACATGCCTTCAGATCTGTGGTCCTCCTTTTTAAGGTTCCGTATCTCAAAGAGAAAAAACGGAACCCTTATAGGATCTCTTTGTTGTCCGTCTGTCTGTACGTCTGTCAAGACCTTTTTTTCTAAAACGCGTGAAGGGATTAAGCTGAAATGGGCTTTTGTCAAATACGGAGGTCAGTTACGTCTTGTGATGCCTTGAAAAAAATCACACTTCTAAGTTAACGCAATAAAAAGTTATAGCCATTTATGCACAAATTTTGTATGAAAACGTGTTGAAGGAGGTTCTTACTCTATATTGAAACTCTATTTTTTTTATTAAAAATGTTACTTTTGACTTTGTCACTTGTCTATTGTCTTGTAATATATATATAAAGAATTATTTCAATCTTTGTTTTTATAAGTAATCCAGCCTCTTTAACACGGTAGCAGAGCTGAGAAAATTTTGAAATATTGCAATATATATTTCTGCAAGAATATTTCCGAAAATTTTACGTTAAAAAGAAAAATTCTCAAAATTTTTTTTCGTCAAAATGTCGACTGCAATGCCTAGCTCAACAAGTTGCAGAATCAACATCGGACTATTAAAAGGAAAAGAGAATTGGCCAATGTGGCGGTATAAAGTAACACAATTACTAAGGGGCAGCCAAGGTGGATTAAGTGCCATTGAGGGAAAACTCAAGAAGCCTATCCTACCAGGGCCTGCTACAACTGAAGCACAACTGGCTACGTATAATAAGGAATTGCAGAACTACAACGAAATTGACAGCTATGCTGTACTGTTGCTTACGGCAAACATGACGGATGAAACACTTCTAAAAGTCATGAGACTAGAAAATGCGAAACAGATTGGAGATGCGCTACATCGCCTGTTTGATGCTTCCTCAGACGACAGGACGTATACATACTCACTGGAGTTCTACCACTACTGCAAAGATCCTGCACATGATATAGCGACACATATTTCTAAAGTGGCGAAGTGACGTAACGGAACTGATGAAGGAGTACAAGTGTGAACTACCTGATGTCCTCCTCAATTGCAAGATTCTCGACACGCTACCTGAGGATTATTTTAGTTTCAAGTCAACATGGTTGCTAATGTCAAAGTCAGATCGCAATGTAGAGAACCTAACAGCTCAACTGTGTCATTTTGGAAAAGTCGGTATCCGGTAAAAGTGATGGCAATTCAGACATTTTGACTGTCCAAGATAGAAAAGACAAGATATTTTCGAAAATAAAATATGGATACTGTGGCAAACCGGGCCACAAAGTTAAAAAATGTCGGAAGTGGATTTCAGATGGGAAACCACCAAAAGCTTCTACAAGCAACGCTAACCTATCCTTAATGACAGCTGAAAGTCATCCATCGTTAAAAGCAACCACTACAAGGAATATGAATATTGATAGTTGGTATGTTGACAATGGCGCGACAGTCCATGTCACAGGTCGTAGAGATTTTTTCAGGACTTTCGAAAGTTTAGAAAATTTTACTACAGGTTATACGCTGACTACTGCAAATGGTGCTGTTGTGAAATTTATTGGAAGAGGTAGTGTTAACTTGACTGCCTATGTGGCTAAGAAAAAGCAAGACACTACACTTAACAATGTATGGTATGTACCGGGTGTTTCCAAAAACCTGTTTTCGGTTCTTGCTGCACAAGACACATTGGAAAATAGTGTCTTCACTTCTGAAAGAGAATCATGCTCTCTGAAAGCAAACGGAAAAGTATTATTGATTGGAAAACGCTCAAAGAGTGGTGGACTTTACCAACTATCTGCTAAAACAATAGTGAATAAAGAATCTTCCAATATTGACGTTGAAGCCAATGTAATGACCAATCTTTTTGGTTGGTTGGTAAGAGGTAGTGCCACACTGCATGCTTGCATGCAGTCGAATTGGGCCGGCACGACCGGGGAGGTACCTCTCGCTTACACGAGACTGGCGTAAAGTGACAGCTGTGCTGTCGCGTTTCGTGCGGTGTGTAAGTAGCCGGTGGCCCATGGAGGTGGGAGGAGAAAGGAAGGCAGCGCATCTGTATAGCCTCTATGCGGATGTTTGTGGGCGTCGGTAGTCATGAAAATGGCTCCGGCTGCTCGTTTGCCCTCCTATATCATAAAAAAAAAAAAAAAATCTGCAGCTTTCCCACGAGAGATTTGCTTATCAGAATAAGAGACACATCAAAAAGGTCATAGAAAGAGAACTTGGTATTAAAGTACAGCTGGATTCTGAATTATATACAGGTTGTGTCTATGGAAAGACTCATCGTAAGAAATTCGGAACAAGAGCCCAAGCTAAGGAACCTGGTGAAATACTGCACACCGACGTTTGTGGTCCATTCCTAAATTCATTTAGCGAGTACAGATACTTCGTTTTATTCAAAGATGACTATACAAAATATCGATTCGTTTACTTCTTGAGAAACAAGTCTGAAGTTGCTAGTAAACTTATTCAAGTTCTCAAAGAAATTAAAACGACGGGCCAAATAGTTAAAGAAGTACTCAGCGACAATGGCGGAGAATTTGATAATGCCAGAGTGAAGAAAATACTGCAGGAAGCTGGTATTAGACAAAGGCTTACTATGCCCTACACGCCAGAGCAAAATGACACTAGTGAAAGGGAAAATAGGACACTTGTGGAAGCCGCACGCAGTATGATGCACTGCCACAAAGAACTCCCTGTCGGCTGCTGGTGCGAATTAATTAATACGGCTGCATATGTCCCGAACAGGACAGGGCCCACTTGTGTGGATAATAAATCACCATACGAACTTTGGTATCATAAAAAACCAGCTATAAAACATCTTCGAGTAATAGGTACAGAATGCTACGCCCATGTACCAAAGCAGAAGCGTAAGAAACTTTCTAAGAAAGCTCAAAAAGGTGTTCTGATTGGTTATGAAAGTGACGAAGGCTACCATCTATTAAGCTTCGACAAATGTGGTAAACCTATCCTCATACGATCGAGAGACGTAATATTTCATGAATCCATTATTAAATCGATTGGACTAAACGATGAGATTGTGCCTGAAACTGAAATTGAGTACAAACTTCCTCTAAGCAGAGAAACTCCCCAAATGTCAAGAGCAAGGGAGGATGAGCCAGGTGAAGCTATTCGACCGTCTACTGACATGTCTGGAGCAAGGAAAGATGAGTCAGATGAAGCCATTTGACCATCTATTTATATGCCCCAGACAAGCACAGATTTTCCTGACTCAACGTGTGAAGTCCCTCAGACTGACAATCAGGAACAGGAAAGTTACGATACTCCATATGAGTCTGAAGAAATGTCAGAAGAAAACGTCGGTAGAGTCCTTCGAGATAGAAGTCGGCTACAACCTCCTGCGAGATATAATGACTTCTTCTTGAGTGTCAGCCCAATTACTGAACCCAAGACATACAAGGAAGCATTAATAAGCCCGAAAAAGGAAAAATGGTTAAAGGCTATGCAATGCGAGATAAAATCCATATCTGACACTAAGACCTGGATTTTGGTCGACTTACCCAAAGGTCGAAAACCAATATCATCTAAATGGATCTATAAAGTCAAGACAAATGCGGATGGAAGCGTTGATAAATTTAAAGCAAGGCTTGTAGCCAGAGGATTCACTCAAAAAGAGGGAATTGATTTCTACGAAACTTTTAGGCCTGTGGCAAAGCTAGCTACAGTAAGACAGATAATACAGATCGCAACCGATGAAGATCTTGCTCTAACGCAGTTTGATGTAGCAACCGCCTTTCTCAATGGATTGCTTGATGAAGATATCTATATGAGTCAACCGGAAGGCTATAGCGACGGAACAAGCAAAGTTTGCAAGCTATTAAGAAGTTTATATGGATTAAAGCAAGCGCCCACATGTTGGAATAAATGTATCGTAGATTATTTGATCAACATTGGATTGGTCAAAATGATCCCTATTTATTTGTAAGATACAAGGCACAAGGTGCCAAGATCATACTTGCACTGTATGTGGACGATGGTTTAATCACTGCCACTAACCCTGAGGACTCTGAGGGATTCCTAAAGGAACTAAAAAGACGGTTCAAGATAACCGTAAAGCCCGCGTCAAACTACTTAGGTATGGAGATTTTGAAACAAGAAAAGGATATCTAGCTTACACAGAAGCATTATGCTGAGAAATTGCTGGAACGCTTTGGAATGCATGAATGTAGACCTGTGAGTACTTCTATCATTAAGGATGCTACTGTACAACAAGTGACAACTGAAGAGGATCTATTGAAGTTTCCCTACAAAGAAGCTGTTGGTGCACTTATGTATCTGATGACTGTATCTAGACCAGACTTATCTTACGCTGTAAGTGTTGTTTCGCGGAGCCTCGATAATCCCAGCAGGGAGGACGTAACAAAAGTAAAGCGAATATTTCGTTATATTAAGGGCACCCTTGACTATGGTTTAATATACCAGAAAGGAAATAAAAGACTCCTATGCTACAGTGACTCTGATCATGGAGGAGATAAACAGATTGGACGTTCTACATCGGGAATCCTCTCTACTTACTCAAACGGAATAATATCCTGGGCAAGTAGACGCCAGACTTGTGTTGCAATTTCAAGCACAGAAGCTGAATTGGTAGCGGTTAGTGAAACCGCTCGTGAGATGATTTGGCTCAAGAGGCTGACTGCTGAAGTCTCCCAGCTAAATGGAACTCCAAACCTATTGGTGTACAATGATGCAGCTATAAATATTTCTCAAAATCCAGAACTGCACAGGAGAACCAAACATATAGCAATCAGTCACTTTTATATTAGAGAGTTGGTCACGGAAAAGGAAGTTGAAGTAAAGTATACGCCCACTGAGTGCCAATATGCAGATATGTTAACAATGCCAGTGAGCGGACCAAGGCTGCTGATGCTGCTAAGGAAGATGGGCCTAAGAGTCTAATACAGTAAGATAATAATTATCAAAAAAGGGAGGATGTTGAAGGAGGTTCCTACTCTATATTGAAACTCTATTTTTTTTTATTAAAAATGTTACTTTTGACTTTGTCACTTGTCTATTGTCTTGTAATATAATATATAAAGAATTATTTCAATCTTTGTTTTTATAAGTAATCCAGCCTCTTTAACAAAACGCACTTTTTCGAAAACCTATAGGGTATATATATATATATATATACTTCCCGTTGAGCTAGAATTCTGAAATTTGGCAAGAAGTAAGACCTTGCAGTACAGTTTGTTAACTTGTTGCAGGGAAGTGTAATTTTCTCAACCTCCCGTTCCTACGGAACCCTCGGTGTGCGAGTCCGACTCGCACTTGGCCTGTTTTTTTAAAAAATGGTTCGATCGCATTAAAAAATGTTTAAAATGTATAGGAGAGTATTTTGAAAAGCAATAAACATAAAATTTTGGTTATAACATGTTTTTTTTTTAGATAGAATCTACGCTAGCAGAACTAAAAGCCCAGTGCGGCTTCGTCTGTATGAGAGGCGAGTGCCCTAAGGTAGCTCGAGCCTCTGTAATTTATAACATGTTGTTTTTAGGGGTCCGAACCCAAAGGGTAAAAACGGGACCCTATTACCAGGGTATACGGGTAGTTTATCTTCATACAAATGAACTGTTTTCAATGGGTCACACACACATGCCAAAACTCGACGTGCCGCACAGCACACATGTACATAATCATAATAT
>LUGF01026400.1:398974-420761 GCA_001625245.1 Calycopis cecrops
AGTGGAATATACCATTGTAGGCAGTTGGTTTTTCAATTTCTACTGTGTTTCAATTACCGGTTCAATACATAATTTTAAAATAACGTAGATATAAAAGAATTTAAATATTTTTAAATATGGTTCTACAACTTAAATTATGGTTGTCTCGATCAGATCCACGAAGTGAATACTTTGCGTTGCCTATTACGCGTTCTACAATACTTTCTACCTACGGAAATTATTTATTATAACACATCGAAGGTTCTTGGTGCCTACTAATATAGGTCCCTTTAAAATACATACTTACTATCCAAGGTAATGCAGATGTATCGCCCTCTTTTACTTCGTTCAGGAGGCTGAAGACAAGCACTGGCACTGTGGTTGTAATAATGTATATTTGGTACAAATGTATAGAATAATAATAATAATAAAATGTACAGAAGACTTATAATGCTCTAACTTTAACTATTACTATAAAACTCTATTCACCTACCCTCTCACTATTTCAAAGGTTTCTCCAAAATTTGCTTATTAAATGCATACAATAAATTGTTTTAAGCTTTCACGATTTGTATTCATATTTGTATACTGTAAACGGGACTTAATCGCGTTATAATAATAACGCGATTAAGTCCCGTTTACAGTATACAAAAATGCATACAAATTTTCTTTTCTTATTTCTCTAAAAATATATTGAACTAATTGTGAATAGTGAAACATAGTAAGATACTTTATTATAGTATATTATATGACCTCTTGATTGTCATCATAAACAGACATCCACTTCTGGACAAAGGCCTCCCCCACAGAATATCAACATCTATCAATGTACCATACAATAATTTACTAAAGTAACGACATTATAACCATTTGTTCAACTTGCTTGTTTAAAACAGTCACTTATTAGAAGACGCCAATACCACAAATATCTAGTTCTTTTAATTAATATTACATATCCCTTTCAGTACAAGAGTTTACGTGCCTATATGCTGTCTCCTTTTCATCAGGTTAAAATAAAAATCATATTTATGAAAAACTTATATGTAAATCTTAGATTATTCCATTGAAATCACTCTTAACTTACTACATTTCAACTATTCTTTACTTTTATTACTGATACTACATTCTCTTACATTTGTATGGGGCATTGCATAGGTGTGAGAATGATGATGAGTGCAAGATAAATATCTGTGCAAGTTGATGATTAGAGTGAATGGTATATTAGGGCTAGCTAGTTGGCATATAGTAAGCACTTGCGTTTCACTACACCCAACTCCCTGCTAGTAATCATCATCAGCAACCAGTACTACGCTATAGCATAGCATAGCATCGAAACACTTATATTGGGAATTACTTGCTATATGCCAACTGTTTATTTCAATCGGTATGTTAGGGCTAGGTTAATAGCCCTAACATACCGTTCACTCTAACATCAACGTACACACACATATTCATCTTGCACGCATCATCATTCTCACACCTGTGCAATGCCCCTTACACATTCAAGAAATATTATAATAAAATTGCTGAAGATATTCACAATTTTTTATACAAGGTTATTTTTTAAATACCAGCAAGCTGTCAGATATACATAGGTAGCATATTTAACAACATTTGTTCTA
Organism: Calycopis cecrops; assembly: GCA_001625245.1. Classification (NCBI taxonomy): domain Eukaryota; kingdom Metazoa; phylum Arthropoda; class Insecta; order Lepidoptera; family Lycaenidae; genus Calycopis; species Calycopis cecrops. The sequence goes on from LUGF01026400.1 coordinate 400,576, forward strand.
CAAATTTTTGAAATTATGTATTATTTTTTTCATGCATAAATAAATATTAATTTAATTTTTCTGCCGAGTTATAATTGCATTTTGTACCTACGGAAGATAAAGTCAACAAATCTATGACGTGTGCAGCCGGGAAACGCAAGGGGGATCTGGGGTTATGCCAGTTGTACACAAGCCTGGCCCGAGCGGAAATGCAGTTCCAGCTGACCACAGAACATTTAAAACTCAAAAGTCATTTAAATTTAATTTATTGAGTTATGTCAAAAGTCAGAGAACAAAATATGTTGTTGTAAAAGATGTTACCTATACCTGAGTTTGCTGGTGCTTTAAAAATTAACCTGTATAACATCAAGAAATATATAAGGTATTTCAATTTCTTATATTCATTATTGTTATTATCGTTAATTTTAACAATTGAACTTTATTTCCAAGCAGTTTTATTTAACATTAAATGCATTTAATGTTAAATAAAACTGCTTGGAAATAAAGTTCAATTGTTAAAATCACCTACAAAGACAAATGGATTAAATATGTCAGTTAAAAGGAATAGTAAGTATTTATAGCATGTAGAATGTAGATGGACAGCATTGATAAAACAACATAGCCACTGATAATAATTATAGAAAAGATGCGATGGATTTTATTACATAGAAATATTTACACAATGAGACAAATGAGATCCAAGTCAAATATGATAAGTTCTCAATACAATATTAATTATAGACAATGTTACTTATAATTACAGACTAAAGACTTGGAATGTAACCTATTTTAAGATTGTTTTTATTCATTTATACAAAGGCTAACAATAACAAATCTAATCTCAAACTTGTGAGAATACTATTTTACAATATTGTAAACACTTACTTAGGTGAATTAAAATGTAGCATATTTGTTTTTTATTATTCTAGTATAACCTTACAAACCATATAACTAATGTGGTCATAAAAAGATTTTGTGTAAGTCTCTTCAATTGGCTGATAATCATAAATTTTGATAGCCAATTAATTTTCTAATAATTATGATCCAGAATCACTAGAAAGAATAGTATCTTACCTATAATAATTCTAACATAATATTATGCTCCTTTCTAAAAGTTGAGATCAACTATTTTTTTACATAATTTATATCAACTTTTATTAATATTAATTAGATATCTTTTGAAAGGAGCATTTATAGATCCCATTCAATATACTAAACATCATCTATCGTAGGAAGCCAGAAAGCCATATTCGTACATGCTGAAGCCAATAACATATATTTGGGGTTGAATTGCACACACTGTATTGGCGCAGGATGGTCTCCATTTAAAACACAAACTTTATATCCAGTATCGGCATTCCACACATGAACTCTTCCATCTGTTGACCCACTAAATATGTATTGGGAATCTGGACTGAAAGATGCCTCTATAGGTATTCCCTTATTGTTAAGATGTCCTGTAAATGTTTGCAGTGGAGTTCCATGATAAGCATCAACCAATCTTATAATCGATCCATTTGTGCTTATTAACATTGTTTTTCCATCTCTTGAAAATTTCAGTCCAGTCCAATCACATTCCTTTTCCTGGTTTAATTTAAAAGTAACAAATGGACCTTTATCAAATGATCTTACATCATATAGTTTAATACTTTCAGAATTTACACCAGCTGCAAATATAAGACCCTCTGGGTCATATGCAGCAACAGGTCTTCCAGATAAGTGCATCAGGCCTTGACAGTTAGGAGATCTCAAATCCCACAGGCGCAGAGTTTTATCTAGAGATCCTGATAGAAAAGTGTCTTCTACTGGTGATAAGCATAAGGTCACAACTTTTTTTGTATGGCCAGGAAAATACCTAATATATTTATTATCGTGTAGGGATAAATATCTTATTGTGTCATCAACTTTAGTTGAGCTGTGAATGGCAGTGTTTTTGGCATGTGTAAAATGTATCAAATCAACGCCATACTTTTTACTGTTTACTGTGATCATTTGTGTGCCCTTCTCACAGTCATAAATAACAATTTGATCATCTTCACTGCACGATATAAGCGTTTCACCACTTGGAGAGAAATCTATACTATTAATTTTATCTGTATTTTCACGAAATACTTTTGCCACCTTAAAGCTTCTCACAACCGGGTCTACTAATTTCATCATTTGTCTAGTTTTTTATAAGTACCGGATAAATATTTAAATGAAATTATAAGTGATAGCCGACTTCCGAGGCAACCTCTAAAACATGAGCGTCGTAAATGAAAACTTTTGAATATCTTTCTACGAACATAACAAAGTTTTTGTACCAATACAGTACTTAATTTTTAAACCTTAATTATGCTTTACATGTATCGTAAATCAGAAAAATGTAAATAACAATATGCGGAATTTTCAATGACATTAGAGTAGGTAGACAAACTTTTTTATGCAAACAGCATGTTACTTATTTTTTTTTAAACGTTATTGTAGAGGATAAGTTGTTTTGCCCTCTTTAATAATTATTAAAATAAATAGTTTAAATTTAATTTAATTGCAAATGAAGCAAAGAAATAATTCAAATATCTATCTATATTCTAATAACTGTTTTGTTAAAGTAAATAAATTCTTTTTGTTTTGAAAAAGTATTTCCTTTGAGGATTCACGTTCTATAGATCTATGGAACAAGCTTCTAAACTGCTACGCTAACTAGTGACTGAAATGTGAACCTTGTGCTAGCAAATACACAAACTATATTATGCTAATGGTACTTCGTAGTCTTGTGTAGTACGCATACGATGTGCTATTAATAGGTAGTGTACTATAGTATATATCACCCAATCCCAACTCTTAATGGGACAATCGGACTATTAGGACCGTGTCACTCTAATACTACAGGACTAAGTGAACGAGAGTAAAAAGGCGCGGTGTGCGATTAATTGTACTGGGACAATAAAGTGTGAGCGAGACACATAGCCGTGTCTCGCTTACATGCATTCGGATTCACTCAAACTACTATTATTCAATTTAAGCAGAATGTAGCGCTTTATATTATCTACGTATTATAACCTTTTAAGCGCTTTTTTGCATATTATTTATTCATTACAGCGTTAAAGTTTTTAAAGCATGATACGTTTCAACAATCTTAAAGTAAATAAACGCTTACAACGCATTAAGATGCAATTGCGACGTTCATCATCGCATCATTTATTTATAAAAGACATAACTGTGTACTAATAGTACTATTAAGGTGTACTAGTTAGTACGTTTTAGGACTGTACTAATAAGTGTGCCCACTGAAAGGTGTCCGAATAAGAACAAGACTAGTAAGTACTTCGTAATATGTGACATATTATGTCAACAGTCAACATGTTACTCATTATTGTCATTGTGTTTAGCTAGGACTTAATTCTTAAAATTATCTATAGGGCGCGTTACATTCGGCGAAAGTGCTGCCTCTATGTTTCGTGCAAGGCCCCTATAGTGTGCGTATGATATAAAATAATCTTAAACTTTTTGTAAGTTAAATTACATAGACCATAGTGTATATAGGGTAAGCCTTAGGCAAATGTTCTGGTTGTTATTTTTACGTAGAAGATATCGGGTAATCTCTTTCTAAATCTTGGACTATCTATGTGCCCGATGGCAATAAATGATAATAGCTTTAATTATAATTACTTACTGCTACCCATGAACACACATACCTATAACTGATTTCCCATGGAAATTGGTCTCAGTAATAGGGTATTTGACAATTTTTTGATTTTTTTTATTTCATACTTTATGAATTGTTATACAAGTTAAATAAATATTTCCAGAAAATAAGCAGTATTAAGAACAAAAAATAACGTTAAAGTTTGAGTTATTACACTCGCGCCTAAAACAGTGCAAAACAGTGCAAACTGTCATGACACATTGACGTGAAACGCAAGTAAATAAAGTGTCAAACACTAGGCAATTCGGCTAGTGTTTACTTGCCGGTGACGTCATCTGAGTTTCAACCGATCACAAAACGTTTTTGACGTTGACAAATAATTGCTTCTTTATTTCGCAAATTTTACAATAAATATGCATTTTTTATATAAAATGGACTTGTATACGGTTTATTATTAACCTATTTAATATGATGACTATAATTCGTAGTATATTTTTGATAGTGTCAAATAGCCTATTATGTACTATCGGTAACAAAATCTTTGAGTATTCAATCAAATTAGGTTAAACCAAACCATTTGGTTGAATACAAAAAGCGCAAAATGGAACTGTTTAAAACTGAGATGAAGACCATGAAATAAAAATGCAATTTGTTGTTGATTAACTGTTTTTGATGAACTAGTTTTTCTTTGTAGTTTTCTAACATTGTATTAATTTGTTATTGGAACAAAATATATATAACCGTTTATTCAAACGTGTGCTACGATCCTAGATACGATTGATTGATTTCAAACAATCCTACGGGTTTCTTAGAAAGTCTTTCTTTAAAAAACCTAGCTACTTACGATAATACTTAATAAACACTGTTCTAGAGCATATAACCTAATTGGTTATATGCTATTAGATAGCATAATATACATGTGTACATCTGTACATGAAATAACATTTTTATTAATTATTATACGTATTTATTTACACGATGAAACCCAGAAAACAAAATATAAAAACGATGGACACACTATAATATTATTTTTTTATGGTAACACTTATCACAAATTCTCAATTCACAATCTCTCGTACGGGAAACAAAATGGACGGAGTGTAGTGGTTGCTTCATGTGATAGAAGTTAAATGTGTAAATTTGCTTATTTCTTGCAACGAAGTACAAAACTAAATAAATAGTTGTTCATTTTCCCGCTGTATACGCAATTTGAATAAAAGAGACGAGATATATATTCTTTATAAAGACTACACCTTTTTGTAATATGGTATCCATTTTGTGATCAATCGTGTTGTGTGGCGCTTATGGTGAGTTATCTTGTTATGAAATAACATAATTGTTGTAGTTGCTTTCTTTATATAAGATCGAATAGGTTTTGCGGTTTCAATGTCTACTTTTAGCTATTGTGTAAGATCCGAATTTATGTATTAACACAATTATTGCTTTCTATAAAATCCTAGCTTGATTAAGTTTTAGTTTCTAATATAATGTAAATAGAAATTTACCTGCTGTTATCGAAATTTACAATGAAATTGGGAATTACGCTGTAAACAATGTAAATCACAACGAAGATCAAATGATACAAGATGAAGACTAACGATGCTGTTCAACTTGAAGGGAGAAGTTATTACGCTCTATGTCGTATTAAAAACCATAAGCGTATAGCTTTTCCCCTTAGTTTTGCACGCAAAATACAACAGCTACGAGGCAGAAGACTGCAGAAGATTCTATAGTTTATATAATTATTGTAATAGTACATGAGACAACCATGCATTTATTTAGATCCCTCATCAGTCATCCCACTTCTCGCGTGTGGATTTAATCATCATTAAAATAATGCTTGCTAGTAAATTTTAATTAGGTACCTATTACCTTTATTGCCTTGAATTATATTGGAAATTAGATTAAAATCATTGGCAATAATCAAAATGTCTATTTTGTTGGCTTACTGTGAGAACTTAGTAATAATTGACATTCACAAAACTGAGAAATCGATTAATTATTAATAACTTATTATTGTCTATCTATCGGTATCTCGACTTGAAATACACTATTGTAGGGAAAAATAACTGATTGACAATTCAGCCACTTCACCATGACAACCAATTTTGACAAGACAATGGCTGTTGGGCCAACGAGTGATCTACCTATACAAGGTTGATAAAAGTGAGAAGCATTAAACGAAATTACATATTTAGTGTATAATTTCCAGACTTACACAACAAAAAGCAAATCAATCGGAGCAATAGTTTAAGCCCTTTAAGTTCTTTCTCACTTCGTACACGCTGTACTTTCAGCTCATAGCGAGTATGAGCTGGCCGGTGCCATTCACCCCATATTGCCATCTGCTTTACAGACCGGTACAAAGCATGATTGCAATTTTTTGTTATTTAACTTGTTGTAAACTTTTTTTAATAATTTTGGATTAACTGTAGGTACTTATAGTATATGTGGTTTAATTTAATGCCTCTTGCTTTTATCAACCTTGTATATAGATATAGAAAAACTAAATTCATCATAATTTTTTATGATTAATTATTAGATATAAAATAAATTTAACCTTTACACAGTAATTATAATACAACAAATAACAAATGTAACTCTTATTGTTGTAAAAAAAAACAATGATTTTAAAATCAAAAACAATTGCAGTATAATATGATACATTTTAGTCATGAAATAGATATAAACAAATACCTATAAGACATACTGCACTTATAAGTGTAAAAAGTAGTAGATATATTATATGTCAAATGTAAAGTGAATACTAAATCTAGAGTATCTAGAGTAATATCAAGAATTATTATTAACACTAAACTTCTTTAGAGTAATAAGAAAGAAAGAAGAAAGAAAATATTCTTTATTTGCCCACAATGAATATATATATACAGTAATACAACTTAAAGATAAGAGCAAACAGGTGGTCTTATTGCTAAGGAAGCGATTTCTTCCAGACAACCGGGAAAAAGAACATTTAAAATAATTAGAGATGCGTAGGTCCATTAAAAAGAAAACAACAATAAAACAAAATACTAGTAAATATCAAATAATTATTTCATTTAAATAATAAAATAAATACCATATACCGGGTGCTCCAGACCACCCGTCCAGGCTGATTATTTCGAAAAGATTAAAAAAAAAATCAAAACAAAAAAATATGTGTCAAATATTTTTTGAAACTCTATCAAATCATACCAAAAACACCCCTCACCCCCAACCCCCTGTTAGGGGTAGGGGGTGCAACTTTAAAAATTCAAATGGAAACCCGTATTTTTTTTTACAGATTCGGATTCGTCATGAAAAAAGACAAACATTTTGTCTGGAACATTTTTTTTGATTCGCCATAGATGGCGCTGCAATCAACAAAAAACGATTTTCTTTGATTTTGACAAAAATCAAAGTCAAAAACAAAAATAAAAACAAAAACAAAACTAGAACCATGAATAAAAACAAAAACAAAACAGAATTAGTTCAAAAGCAAAACAAAAACAAAAATAAACTCCGAAATAATCAGTCTGGACGGGTGGTCTGGAACACCCGGTATATTACATTGCATATATATATTTACATGCACATAACTTACATGTAATTATTAGATTTTTATTATTATTATGGATACAATTTGTCAATAACTTACTGTTGTTTTTAATTTGTAACAGATAATAGGTTATCTTTGAAGATTAAATAATCTTGAATAAAAAATAAAAAATATAATCATGTATAAGTTTTCAGCAATATCAAATACCTACCTGACTTACAAATTTTTCTAATATCTTAAAATTTTGTCTTGTGTATTCAATTTTAAAACATCTTTGTTAAAAAATTGTAATATTGTCTAATTTTGTATCTTTAGTTTTTATTCTGGCCTGTAATTTAATCATATGAGTCACAAATGTAACAAAATGAGTCCGATGTTGTTATCTAAAAACCAAGTTTTCTAGATTTACACATGAATATGTCAATGTAAGATTGTAAACACCGGCTGTTTACAAAATAACTCGTGAGAATCTAAAGTGTCAAAAAATGTACAAACCATTCACAATTTAGTGCATTATAATGCATATATTTAAAGTCCTTTTATTCTTATTGAACAAGAAATAAATTATAAATTGATATTGATAACACCTAATAGTTGGCTATTACAAAAACATCAATAAATTGCATTTTGACTGTAGACTAGTGTAATTTGTATATAATGATTTTCAGTCTGTATTTTATACTTAAGTTCAGTTTAGGCTTGGTAAGTTTACTGCTTAGTTAGCAATTATGTGGTACCTTGTGTTCAAAAGGAATACATTTTAGAAATAACAATGAATTTATGAATAAATGTATTGATGATAAAATTAAAAATGAGAGTAATATAATGCTATCAAATAAAGAATAAGTGAGACACACCTAATTTTTGTTCACTTGAAGCAATGTTTAATAAAAAGATTTTACTGTTTCAAAATGTTTAACATAAAAAAAATTTCAGATGGCAATGGGAACTCTAGATATTTGGAGTTTTCAATGGAAAATTCTTTTAGCTCACTCTTAAGGGAGTGATGGACTCATATAATTTATTTGGAGATGATGGAAGCGGTATGTTGGAAGGACTTACAGATCTTGGTGGATCTGACAGTTTTGCTGCTAGTTCAGCACCTGGTGTAGCTGGTGATTCAAAAGATTCTACAGAAAATAGGTTAGTTTTAATCAATAGACAAAATAATACAAACTACGATAATGATTGCAATAAATTATAATTTTTTTTAGTTATAGGCAACCATTTAATCCAAATACACAAGAAGGAACAATTCAAAAGCTGGCATCGTTTGGAGGAGGGAGTGCTAGTGGTATTCCTAGCAATACACAACCTGTGCCCAATCCAACATCAGGGCCTCCAGGACCTGAGTACCATGAATATGGAAGCTATCCTCCACGTCCAAGGTTACCACAACCCCCTCATGCTCCTATACATTCGTCACATCATGTTCACCCCTCTCATTCGTACCCTGGTTACCATGCAGGCCCTGAAGGAATGTATTCTATGCCAGAACAAGGTATTTATGTATGCAACTATTAGCATTGTTTTTCCATTCATATAACAGTATGCAAAATACATTCTTTTCCCCTTTCAGGAATTCCAGATATGGGAGTATGGTCAGGTGGACCCGGACCAAACAGATATGCACCAATTCCATCAAGTTATAGACACACATATGAACATCAACAAAAATTGCACCAGTATCCTCCTCAACAGGTACAACAGTTTTTTCCACACTGCATGCTTGCACTTAGCCGAATTGGGCCGGCACGACCGGGGAGGTACCTCTCGCTTACACGAGACCGGCGTAAAGTGACAGCTGTGCTGTCGCGTTTCGTGCGGTGTGTAAGTAGCCAGTGGCCCATGAAGATGGGACGTCAAAGGAGGGCAGCACATCTGTATAGCCTCTATGCGGATGTCTATGATCGTCGCTAGTCATGAAAATGGCTCCGACTGCTCGTTTGCATAAAAAATGCTATAACATAAAAAAAAAAAAGGTATTACGTAAGCACTGAAGGGTGTGGGCGGTATTCACTTTGCTTATTTCTTTGCAAATTCAAGTCATATTTATACTGACTTTTGTTGACAAGGGTTAGATATTACAAAAAATTTGCTTACAAAATACTACTAACGAATTACATAATTAAATATTGAAGTTTTACTATCATCTATATCTACCACATTTTTACAAATAAAGAATTTGAATGATCAAAACATGAATTTCAATAATACAACACCACACTATTATAAGTATTATATAAATATGTTTAGCATAAGGCCACTTTTGCCTAACCATTATAATAATAATCATATTAATTTATTGTGTTGTTGTGTTATAGCATATATCCATTTATTGTGTTGTTGTGTTATAGCATTATCCTTTCAATAGTTCCTTAAAATAGTTCTTAATCTATTTTTCCTTTTTTTTACTTTAAGTTTATATGTTTTATTTGGTCACAAAAATTAAAAAATGATTGCATTTTATCCTCATCTTGATATTAATAAAGATGCAATTCAATTATTTTCTAGGCATCAGCTTTAGGAGGACTGCAAGCTCAAAATGGAGCATATTTACCACGACAACCACATTTTGCACAGCCTCCAACTGCACAACAACTTTACGGACAGCAACAACAACAACAGGTAAGATGTATAAAATAACTTGTATGTAAAAATTTTCATATGTACTGTGTTTGTGCAGAAACTCTTCAAAAACTGCCCAACCATTTTTTATGAAATTCTGTATATACAAGGTTGATAAACGCGAGAGGCATTAAATTAAACCACATATACTATAAGTGCCTACAGTTAATCCGAAACCATTAAAAAAAAATTTTACGACAAGTATACGAAATTATTTTTTTTCAAACAAGTTAAATAGCGAAAATATGGAATCATACTTTATACAGGCGCGTGCTGCGAACGGCAACCTCGTACGGGGTGAATGACCCCGGCCGGCCATACTGCCTATCAGCTGGCGTACAGCCTGTGCGAAGTGAGAATAAACTTTAAAAAAATCCTGTGGCTAAACTATTGCCCTGATTGATCTTATTTTTGTTGTGTAGCCTGGAAATTATACACTAAATATGTGGTTTCATTTAATGCCTCTCGCTTGTATCAACCCTGTATTTGTAAGGCCTGAGCAAATAACCAGGCAGTTTACTTGATGGTAATTGATTACTGATGGCCATTACCATTAGTACCTGCACAACCAAATGGTTTCCAGATGTGTTGCAATGATTTTTTTTTTTTTTTGTATTACACTTTTAATTAGATTGATATCATATATGCCATAAATCTATCAATCCCAGTTTGGTAACACTGATAAGAATAAATAGAAATATATGTATTATTAGCTGTGCTCCGCGGTTTCACCTGCGTGAGTTTCGAGCCCGTGGAAATATTGCGATAAAAAATTGATGTTCGCCGATTCTCATTACCTACACAATAGGCACACAAAATTTCATGAGAATCGGCCGTTTCGGAGGAGTATGGTAACTAACATTGTGACCTATGAATTTTATAGATATGTTACCTCTAAAACCCGAAATGCGGCTACACCTAGTTTTAGCCGGTTAGAATTAGGTGTAGCCACTCTGTCTAGGATAAATCTAGAATTAGCCGATTGTTTTGGAGTAGAACTAGGTCTAGCCAGTATCTTTCCGGTTAGAACAAAGTCCAGCCAAACCTTAGCGGCTAATACCCGGTCTAGTCTATATCATGCCGGCTACAAGTAGAATCACAACCCGGGTGTTTATTATTACTAAGTGTAACCTATACAGAGCCATATACCTAGTCTAGACATAAATTCTGTTACAATGTAAAAAAGAAATATTTAATTGCATATAAAATTTATTACTTTTACAGTGTGTTAGTAACACACAAATATAAAACAATTACAAATATAAAAAAGCTTATTTGAAGTGGCCTCCATTGGCTGCAATACAGTCTTTTAAACGTTGAGGCCACTTATCAAATTTCTAATAAGTATTTAACTCAAATTTTCAAATTAAAGATTCATAATTTTTAAAACCCGCGAAAACGCTTCTTTAAGCAAAATGGCGTCCTGTGACGTAATAGCTGCGTATTGTCAAGGTCAATTGTCAAGTATGCCACTTAGGCACAAGTAAGTATTGACTATTTTCAAACATTTGTATCAACATTTAAATATGACCTTAAAATTAAAATGATCTATAAATGGTGTGCAGAGTATATAATAAGTTATATTTAAAAATAATTTTATTATGTATATACCTACAGTATGGATATGTATGTATTTATGTATTTAACTAATTAAGCTTACTAGCTTAATTAGTTAAATACTAACATACGGAATAACTAATAACATTCTTAAATTAACTACATGTCTTCTATTATAAAGTAATAGTAAAAGATCGAAAATATTTGAATAGTTACTTTTAAAATTGGATACACACAAAGTATTATAGTCCTTATGGCTACTATATATAAACTCAATTTGCAATGGGCACACCCGTGGGCGAACCACTGCCGTTCAGACAAACAGTAGTTAGTATAGTAATAAGTACTATTTCGTACGGTAGGTGATCACTTGCTCTCAGCACTCGCAGAATAGGGAATATGCATGTATTTTTTTTATATTTTTAAATGATAATTTACATCATTACATCAATGTGAAAAAAAAAAATCAGCACTGAAATAACAATATTGGGTTGAAAAAAAATTGTTTCAAAGTTGTAGGCTGATAACAGCTTTTTAAACGACCGCAATTTGCCGCGCGTTTTGACGTCACAATTCATTCTTCAATCAGAATTTGACAATTAGGCTGGCATTTGATTTGACATTCAATTTGACATTTATATATGACTATGTCAATGACCGAAAGACTTTTCTATGAATTGACACGTCACATTTCGTTCCGACCAATAGCATTGCGTTTCACCTAATTTAATTTCCCGCACAATTTTTGCACTTTTCAATAATTATTTTCTAATTAAAAACAAAATTATGTAAAAAAATATTAATACGTGCATACATCTACATGAACAGACTCTACGTATAAAAAAATATCATTATTTGAATCATACGCATATTTCCTATTGTTGTTTATGTAAGTTTAAGTTAAGTATTAGTGCCAAAATGTATAAATAATAAACAAAAACTTCCAAAAACACCGCAAAAACTATTTATATGTGTTCTGAAACATGAGGCAATACGCCGAAAGTGATTGCAACTTGCTAGGAGAAATAACAATATAAACTGAAAACTGTATTTTATTTATAAAAACTTGCATTGATATTATGCAACAACACAGTATTTAACCACTACGTAAGCAACATTCTCGTCTTATACTCGAACGCTTATTACGGTTACCATGGCATACGCACCTGTTACGTCATCGTCAATTTCACGGCGTTTCGAGTCACGTCGGTCAAAATTAAATGTATTTTTTTCAGAGTTATCCTAACTACGCTCAAATGCATCCACCAGCAGCGACGAGAATAAGTCAACATCCTACGTATCATCAGCAAATGGATGTAAATGCACACCAATATGGTTTGCCTCACGCCCAACCTAATCACAGCGCATTGCAGCATCAAGCTCTTCAAAATATGCCAGGACATCCAGGAGGGCTTGGTTCATCTCTACAGAGTCATTCTAATCCACATTTACATCATGCTGGGGCTTCTCCACTTCATCATGTTTCACGTCAACCTCCAGTGCCTCCATCATCTGTTAGTTCGTCACATGGAGTCCCACCACAGATTGCTTACGCATCTTCACATCATAATGTACCAATGAATTATCAGCCGCATCAACCACAGCATCCTCTGGACGTAAATGTCAGTAATCAGTACGGCTCGGTAAAATCTGCCGGGCTTGAGACGGGAAGCCCGCAATACCGTCCACCTTTTCCGCAGCTATCTCCACAAATGTCACCAAGAGCTCAAGTATCTCCAAGACAGCAACCTCAATCACAGCCCCAATTATCACCTCGCCCTGTAATGTCACCTGTAAAAGGCCCAAGTGCTTCTCCACTTAGTTCTCGTACCCTCAACCAAACAGTAGTAGCGACTGGTCCTACCCCAGCATCGTTTACCTCTCAGAATACACTTCAAGCATTGGAGCAAATGGTATTACCAACATCAGGAGAATTTCCTTATCAACGTAATCCTGCCTCACCTGTAATAGGCCATAATATAATTTCTTCTCCATCCCAATGGAATCAAAATAAAATACCCACTCCCATTAGCAACGTTCATCACGAAACCACTGAACAATCATTAAAACCTTTGGATCCACCAAGCTCAATACCAAATCCAATTCCGCCAAAACATGAAATAAGTAAAAGTGCTCCACTTCCAGTATCGGCCACTGAAATTAAAAGTGGAGATAAAAATATACTAGAATCCGAGCGGGGTTTGGAAGACACTACTCATCGGTTTTTACCTAGTAATTCTCGAGATGTAATGTCAATCGCATCATCGAGTACTGCGGCAGTTGTGACAACTGCGTCTAATTCTATAAGTATTTCTACAACGGAACCTAAGGATACTGTGACACCTGCAACTCAAACCAAAGGAATATATGAAACATTAGGAAATGTTAAGGATGAAAAGATTGCTGCTTTACCAACTAACAAAGACGTACAAATGGAAATTACACAACAAAATATTGAAAATACTGACGCAACGATACCCCAAGAATCTGCTAAACCTCATGGGACTCCTGCGTCGGTTCTCGCAAATACTGTTGAACCTGCTGCCGAAAGTCCAAAGCCTATTACTACTAATGTTTCAACAGGTCTTTCAACACCAGAAACTCAACCAAATATTATGAAATACGACAACTCTTCAGCTCTAAATATTTCTCGGAGTCAAGGATATCAGAATACATCTTTTCAAAGTGTGACTAATATGATTAGTCAGGGTATGGCTCCAAATATTTCAACTAGTATGCATAGTAATGTAAATACAAGTTTGACGCCTGGATTTCAAAGAGAACAACACTCAGCAAAACCAACAGTACCTAATATTCAAAATCCGATTTCATCCAACCTTACATTACAACATTCAAATATGACTAGCTCAGTATCATCAAGTATGTCTCACCTTAATTCGCAACCTAATATGGCATGCTTGCCACCACCAGTTCCTAATATAATGAGTAATATACCACCACCGGTACATAATTCTCCATCTAATGTATCTAACATTCAAAATTCTAGTATACCTAATATTACTGTGGGAATGACTCTAAACTCCCATGTTCCAATGGGAGCTAATATTTCTACAAATCCATCTAATATGATGTCAAATGTACCGCCCAACATAAATCCTAATATGATGATGATGGGTCCAAATAATATACCACCACATCCCGGATTATATTCTGCAACGCATCATCAAGAAAGAGCGTCCTTGCAACAACAAATACAGGAAATATACTGTTTACCTCCGTCTAACGAAAATCAGGAGAAAGTTAGATGCTTACAAGAACGACTGTCAATGCTTCAACAGCACGAAACAAATGACAAATGTAGCGGTGGACCAAACTGCTTGTTACAAAATCCTATTTATGGAGCTAAAATGGTAGAAAGTCCTCAAGTTACAAGCACTACTGGCAGAGGTAGAGGTAAAGGCCCAGCTAAACCAAGAAAACCACGAGTTAAAAAAGATAAAAATATTCCTATGACGCAATCTCTTGATCAACTACCGGTATCCGAAGACTGTGTGACAGCGGGGACTGGTTTGTTAAATAATTCAGAAATTGATCTTGAGCTAAATGAAGATATAACCAATTTAGACAGTAGTGCCTTGTCGATTGATGAATTAAATTCTGGAAAGGGGAAAAAGCCAAGAGGGCCGCGTAAGACGAAGGAACGCAAACCCAGAACTCCTAAAAAAACAAATGATGAGAAATCTCCAGGAGAAAAACCGGTAAAAGAACGCAAGAAAAGAGAACCAAAAGATCCTAACGCGCCAAAAAGAAAGAGAAATGTGAAAAAGCCTATGTCGGAAGTATTAGCTGATACTACTACTAGTAATGACGTTTTGGAAAAAACCAGTATAGATAATAATTTAGGAGAATTATCGTTTAACCAAAATGTATCTACACCTTCGGAATCATTTAAAAATACTACCATTACGCAAGATAGTACATTAGATGATTCTAATGTGACAGATTTTGACGACATCCCTGTATCAAAAATAGCTATTAAGGATTTGTTAGAAGAGGCTGAAGCTAAAAAAGAAATAGAAAAAGATGATGATATTGATGTGTTTGGACAAAAGAAAAGGAATTCAAAAAAAAGGTCATCTGCAGGTGGCAGTAAAAGGATCGTTGTCAAGAGAACGCCCAGCGGTAAAAGAAGAAAAAGGGGTGGTCTAATCCCTGATTCAGATGGAGAACCAGACGATATGATGTCTACACCACCACCGTCTCCACCACCAGAAGGCGATGATAGTTTAAAACGACGATCTGCTCGGAACACTCAACGTAAAAAGTACACAGACGATGTGATTCTACGTTTATCTGATGACGAATATTCTATGGCTACACATAAACAAGAAAAAGACTTTGATGATTTAACTTTGGATGCCAAAGACGTAATTAAGGTAGAAGGAGCACCGAAGCCGAATTTTATGTATGTAAATACAACAGAAGAAGATTCAATGATTGTACAACATGTTCTAGCATGTCGCATGGGTAAAAGAGAAATAAAACCGGAAGTAAAATCAATTGAAGAGACTCCAAAGGAGGAAGCAGCTGAATCTTCATCGAATATTCCCGAAGAAGACAAAGCTCCAGAAAAACTAGAAACTTTAGAAGAATCGGCTTCTAATATAGAAAGTGAAGAACCCAAAAAATTGGAGCAAGTCGATAAAAATATTGAAAAAGATGCGACAAATGTTGATAAGGACTTGGAGAAAGATAAAAATATAAAACCTGTTATGGTAGATGTGGAGGAGTATTTTGTCAAGTATAGAAATTTTTCATATTTGCATTGTGAATGGAAAACAGAAGAAGAATTGTACAAGGGCGATAAACGAATATTTTCAAAAATCAAGCGTTTCAAACAAAAACAGGCACAACAAATGAATATATTCGAGCTTCTTGATGATGAGCCTTTTAACCCTGATTATGTTGAAGCAGAAAGAATATTAGACATGTCGGAAAATCAGGATCCAGGAAATAATACTGTTGTTAAGCATTATTTAGTGAAGTGGAAAAGCTTGCAGTATGAGGATAGTACTTGGGAATTAGAAGAAGATATTGACGTTGATAAAATTAAACAATATAAAATATTTAATGAACTTCCACCACGGGAGAAATGGAAGTATAAAAAACGACCATCTGCAGATAACTGGTCTCAGCTAAAAGAATCGCCGATGTATAAAGGCGGTAACACATTGCGACCGTATCAACTCGAAGGTTTGAATTGGTTGCTGTTTTCATGGCATAATAATCGGAATTGTATTTTGGCAGATGAAATGGGTCTAGGTAAAACTATTCAAAGTTTAACATTTGTTAATTCTGTATGGGAATATGGAATAAGAGGTCCATTTCTTATAATAGCTCCTCTGTCCACTATACCTAATTGGCAAAGGGAATTTGAAGGTTGGACAGAAATGAATGTAATTGTATATCACGGTTCTCAGCAAAGTAAAAGTATGATACATGAATATGAATTTTATTACAAAACAGAGAAAGGTGAACCAATTAAAGAATTGACTAAATTTAATGTTTTAATCACAACATTTGAAATAATTGTTACTGACTTTCAAGAACTTAAGTCTTTTAATTGGCGCCTATGTGTGATTGATGAAGCTCATCGTTTAAAAAATCGAAATTGTAAGCTATTGGAAGGACTGAGGCAGTTACATTTAGAGCATAGAGTACTTTTATCCGGTACTCCACTACAAAACAATGTTAATGAACTTTTTTCTTTATTAAACTTCTTGGAACCATCTCAATTTTCTAGCAGTGATGCTTTCTTGACTGAATTTGGTCAGTTAAAATCTGAGTCGGAAGTGGTAAAACTACAAGCACTGTTAAAACCTATGATGTTGCGCAGATTAAAAGAAGATGTTGAAAAAACATTAGCGCCAAAGGAAGAAACAATAATAGAAGTCGAGCTAACCAATATACAAAAAAAATATTACAGAGCTATACTGGAGAGAAACTTTAGTTTCTTGCAAAAAGGTACAGGTTCTGCAGCTAACATTCCTAATTTGATGAACACCATGATGGAGCTCAGAAAATGTTGTATTCATCCATACTTGTTAAATGGGGCAGAGGAGCAGATACAGTATGATTATAAGCAAGCTAATGGTGAAGATAGAGAAGCTTACTATAAAGCGTTGATCCAATCCTCTGGAAAAATGGTACTAGTAGATAAATTACTACCTAAACTTAAAGCTGGGGGGCATCGAGTATTAATATTCAGTCAAATGGTTAGATGTCTAGACATATTGGAAGATTATCTCATGTACAGAAAATATCCATTTGAAAGAATTGATGGTCGAATTAGAGGTAATCTACGGCAAGAAGCAATTGATAGATTTTCGAAACCTGACTCTGATAGATTTGTTTTCTTATTATGTACGAAAGCCGGAGGTCTCGGTATAAATTTAACAGCTGCGGATACTGTTATAATATATGATAGTGACTGGAATCCACAAAACGACTTACAAGCTCAAGCTCGTTGCCACCGAATTGGTCAGCAAAAGATGGTTAAAATTTATAGACTGATATGTCGTAACACTTATGAAAGAGAGATGTTTGACAAAGCATCTATGAAACTAGGATTAGATAAAGCTATTCTCCAAAGTATGAATACTGCTCAGGGAAAAGAGGCTGGCCTTAAACAGTTGTCAAAAAAAGAAATTGAAGATTTATTAAAAAAAGGTGCATATGGTGCTGTAATGGATGAAGATAATGCTGGAGATAAGTTTTGTGAAGAGGATATTGAGATGATCCTTGCTCGCCGAACGCAAGTCATACAAATGGAATCGGAAAAAGGATCTACATTTTCTAAAGCTAGTTTTGCTGCAACCGATCAAAGGTCTGATATAGATATAAGAGATCCAGATTTTTGGAATAAATGGGCAAAAAAAGCAGAAATAGATACTTCGGAAAAAAAAGAAGATGAAGACTTAATAGTCACAGAACCTCGAAAAAGAACTATCATCAAAAGGTACGGCCATGACGATGGACAGATGGAAATGTCTGATATGGAAGTCACTCCCGACACTGATGAGGATGAAGAAGGTAATTATCAATTTTATTTGCAAACCAAAATCTTTTTATGTTAAGATAGAAAGGAATGGAACGTCTTTATCATCCATTTGTGCCAAAACGCTTTTGTGGGAAAATATATATTATTGTTACACACATTTAATAAGTGAATAATATTCCCCATATTATTCAAGTCCTCAAAGTTAAGCATTGAACCAAGTAATTTGTTACACCTCTCATCATCAATAATTTGTCACACTCATGTGGTTTTGCCAAATTACATTTAATCTGAGACTGCTAATCTTATTGGCAATTAATTTATTATGGAGATTTATATGTTTTGTTTACATATTTTTTCAGGGATAAGTCTGAGAAGTAAAAGAAAGAAAGATAAGTTGGGAAAGAAAGGTAGACGTTATGCAAATGATGATTATGTGCCCAGACATGAAGGTGTTCCATTTGATGAAGAAGTTGTATATGGCTCGTGGACTCGTTCAGAATGTTTTAAAATTGAAAGAGGACTTCTCACTTTTGGGTAATTTTTTTGCAATGAATTCTTTACTTTATTTTAAGTAATATAAGGGTATATGTATTTTGTCTATTATACAGTTTGTGGCATACACAATATCTATTGATGATATACCTATGATCGCTTTATCGTAGTTTTTAGTGTTGGAAATTATCGCACAAAAATATATATATTGATATATATATAGATTAGTGAATATAACACCAATAGCGTAAGATATTGTTGACACATCAATTGCATTTGTTATATACTTTTTACACATAAAAATACAATATAATTCTTTATTTACTAAAATTTTGTGTCAACAATATCTTACGCTATTGGTTATTGGTGTTATATTCACAAATCTAAACAATTGACTATTACATATCTTTAGTTTTAGAAATAATCACCTATTGCTACTACGATCTTATTACGTTTCTTAATTAAGACTTATAGAATGGATTTAATATTTTTTTTAATTTATACAGATGGGCACGTTGGGAAGAGATCGTAGATAAAAACCAACTTAGAAAGGGTTGGACACTACCTGTTATAGAGGATTGTGCGCGTATCATAGTAAGTAAACAGATTATATGATCAAGTATAATATATTTCATATAAGAAACTCTATATGACTTATTGGCCTTTGCATCTCGGCTTTTACAATTGTTTGCATAGTTTATTTAATGATGACTAGCCATGCTAATACCGAGAAAGTTTTGACTTTCGCTGAGTTCAATGTACTAGGTATAGACATACCTACTGATTCTTCTAAACTCTAGAGTAATTTGGAAGCAATAGGGGAATGTGAAACTAACAAGATGGTTCTTTTTATCAGGCATTATATTGTTTACGGCACTACAAGGGTGACGAGAAAATAAGAAATTTTATATGGGATTTAATCGAGCCCTGTGAAAACGGCGAAGTTACTATATCCAGAAATCACAGTGGTCTACATAATCCGGTACCAAGAGGACGAAATGCAAAAAAGAAAAATAGACTTAAGGATATTCCTAAAAATAATGATGCACAAAAGTGGGAAGATCCAAATCATTGGAGCTCCATTGACAAATACGACTGCGAGGCTTATTTAGAGAGTAGTTATAAAAAACATTTATTTAGACATGCAAACAAGTAAGTTTATTTATTTTGATATTACTTTATATTTCTTTTTGTTTGGTTGTTTCTTTAATTTTTTAATTAATTGCAGGGTTTTGTTAAGGATTAGGATGATGTACTACATAAAACACGAAGTCATAGGAGAATATGCAACACTAATCGAATCAGGAGCCCATGCAAGGTAACTTAAAATTGTTTCTAAAAAG
>LUGF01026400.1:421668-441232 GCA_001625245.1 Calycopis cecrops
TTTCAATTATCCAAAGGAGTCTACTTGGTAAGTAAAGGAATTCAGATTATAGCTGTTAAATATTTGATATCTTGTTTACGTGGGTCGCACAATCCTATTAGAAGGATGTAAGTTACGGAAATATACGAAACCGGCATAAAGTGACAGCTGTGCTGTCGCGTTTCATGCAGTGTGTAAGTAGCCGGTGGCCCTTGGGGGTGGAGGAGGAAGAAATATCTATACATATAATAAAACTGTAGAAGACTTCATTCTGTCTGTGTCTTGTGCAGCTTTAACGCAAACCCTACTGACGGCTTTTGATGAAACTTTTTTGGTATATAGGTATTAGTCCTCGGTAACATTTAGGCAAAAATAATTAATAAATAAAAATAAAATAAATAATTTTAGAACCTGTAGAACTTGTGTACGTACTTACAGTTTACAAGGTTCAAGTAGGTATCTCTCAAAATGTGTAACTTAATTTTTTTATAGTACAAAACGCCAACGAGCGGTCAGGACATTTTCATGACTACTCCAATTAGAGACGTCGACGACGAGAGATCGTTGCTCTCCTTCCTCCACCCACCTTTATGGGTTACTTACACACCGCATGAAACGCGACAGCACAGCTATTACTTAACGCCGCGCCGGTCTCGTGTAAGCGAGAGGTACCTCACCTATCGTAAATATTTTAAATATAGGAAATGATATTTTGAAACGAATAAAAAATTATAAATTTAATATGACATGTGATTGCTTTCCAATTGATTACCTAAAACGTCTTTTTGTCAGATTTAGAATTTACCATTCTATCAAAAGGTACAACAAATTATTAAAAAACAAAAATTATAAAAAAAATATTCGGAGTAAACAATTTGTAAATATTAAAACTTAATCTTTCTTTATTTTATATGATATTGTATTATCTTTATGACATAATGTATAAAAAATAATATGACGTCAAAAGTTTATTTTATTTTATTTTCTTGTGCCAACCCTACTAAAATCTTATTTTTAGTTAGAAGCTTATTCTCTGTACATCTCTTTACTCTGTGCCCAAGGTATCCGGAAACCAACCAACGGGAAATATTATTACGACTACTGTTATATATGAAATATAAATATGAAATGTAAATATTTTATTTGTATTATGTGTTTCTTAGAGGTTTTTAGTGATAAATTTTACAACTATTTTCGGATTTATTTCTTTACTTGCAAGTTGTAAGTTCTTCCTTCTTGCCACACAAATTTTACTTTTATTTTACCCTATAGTTTGGATTAGTCTGCGATCGTCACATAAACGGCTGTTCTTTATAGCAGTGCTTTACATAAATTATTTAATTATACCCTAATAACAAACAAATTAAAATATTAAATCAGATTGTATCTACGGAATTATTGTTTATAGTTTGTTTCCTTTGACACATAGGCTTCTTACAGTTTCTTCCATTCCAGTCTGTTTTGAGCTTTTCTTGTCCAAAGGTGACCCGCTGTTTTTGTGATGTCATCAACCATCTCTGCTTAGGCTTGCCTTTCTTTTATTGTCAGAACGTGGTATCCAGTGTTTTAGTATTTTCGTCCATTTTTGCCTGCGTTCTCTAATAACATGTCCAGCCCGTGACCATTTTATTTTTATGCTAGCGTTCTTCTTTTTTTTCTTCTCTTTTCCCGTTCGTTTTTTAACTTCGAGTTTAGATATTTTCCTCAAATATGTGGAGTGTGGCCCTCTTATGGTCTTTCAGAGTGAAACCCGAGATGCTACTTTCCATACGTCTCAGGCAGTTGGTGACCTTGTTTAACACTTTCTGTTAGTTTGCCATCTATTTCTATATGTCTATTCCTGTGTGTGGTTTGTCATTAGCTTTGTCTTTATATTGTTCATTGTCAGACCCACTGCCCTACTCTACTGCTCGTTTTTGGAGCATTTCTTCTAGGGTTGTGGCATTATCTGCAATGAGGACTATATCATCGGCAAATCTGAGATGGTTGAGTTTTGTGCCATTGATGTTGATGACAGCAGGGAAAATTTTTGGCGATAGAGGGTGGGTCTCCTTGTCGAACCCCTCTGCATATTGGGAACTCTTTTCCTAGCGTCTTCAGTCTTGTGCATTTTGAGTAGATATTTTTTTCTTAGGTACACCTTGGGTTTTTAGTGCTGCCCAGATGCTGCTGTGCTCAAGCGAGTCAAACGTTTTGTAATGTAATAATCAACTAATGCTAATGTACAGGTGTTGTTGGTATTCTTGAGATTTTTCTATTAGGTGTTTCAGGTTGTGCATTTTTGTAGGAGGTAGTGCTACACTGCATGCAGCCGAATTAGGCCGGCACTAGACATGTATAGTTCACGAACTAAGAACTATTAGGAACTAGTTCCTGATACTGAACTATTCCGTACGGCGTTTCATTTTAGGTCCTTAATTCATTGTTTCGTTCACTTGCTGCACGTTTGTCGAAGTGAGGAATGAACTATTCACAAATAACTAGCTCCCTTTCTTTTCTTCAACTTATAACCAAAGAGCGAACGAAATGTATATAATATCAAATTAAAAGTTGTAATTAGTTCGATCTTCTGTTGTTCGATCTAAACTGTAATATCTTGAATACATAATTATTAATTATTATACCTACTTATGATTTTGCTATATTCATAAGTAAAATTCCCATAAACAAGAATATGTGATATGTAATATTAATATTATAAATGCGAAAGTTTGTATGCTTGTTTGTTTGTTTGTTACTCCTTTACGCACAAAATGCTAAATCGATTTTCATGATATTTGGCACACACATAGAGGGTAATTTGGATTAAGACAGGATTTCTATCCTGAAAAAATATTCCTATGGGATGCCATGGGATGATTTTCTATTTTCCACGGAGTCGAAATTTACGCGGGTGAAACCGCTGGGCGCAATGTAATGTAATGTGTATATATTATAATGTGTGATTATAAAAAAAATATGCAATGTACAGTTTTGACTTTCTTACGATTTTATTATATGTATAGAATAATTTCCATATTATTTTCGTTTTTATACTATCAATTTCCCCAGCACAATGTTGGCAACATCGAACTTTTATGTTTGATTTTAATAACACGTAAAACTAATGAAATAGACGCTTATTTTACTTTAAAATAACAGTATCTATTCTAGACTAGTCACAAGAAGTGGTAAATTGGAAAACTTCTAGGAAATAAAGTAACAAATCTGATAATACGAATGTAAAGATAAACAGGGAATGTTCTACTCGCTTTCACTTCTACAACCAAGAACACTGTACTGTACTATTTTCCAGTACAGAGTATATACCCTGCTTCAAAGCAAACAGAAGAAAAACATAAATAATTATATAAATTTTCAAAAAATAGATTGCAATTAGTGTCCATGCGTCAACAAACGTCAAAGTTTGTTCAGCAACTGAATTACGAAACAGGGAAAGCTACATGCGATAAGGGACAAAAAATAGTGTATTTTATTTCTTTTCTTCTCGGATCTGGTATATATACATATATACATACATATATATATATATATACACCTTGAATTTTTTATGGTTCTTGAGCTGAAACATATGAATTTGGAATAACTTATAGCACCAATAAAAACGGGTAAATCAATTGTAACGTCAACTATAAAAGAGTTTCAATTTTAATATTTCATTTTTATTTCTTCGAGTTGGGAATAGTACTATTCTTTAAACTTGTAAGAATGATTCTCCATAGCACGGGGTGTATCAGCTGTTACAAAACAACTGCACCTAACCTCCGGCAGGCCGCGCGCGATAACGTAAATACTAGATAGTTTCTTTTTTCTTTCGTAGGTACTTTATACTATTAAACGTGATTATTTTTATCCACAAGAGATAATCAACAGAATTTTATGTATTCAGGCATATTTAACAGTCGGATCTATCTACGAAATGATTAACTTACTTACGGATTAAGAATTAACTTCTCTGTTCACTTGTTCTTCGTTCAATACACGTTTTAAGCTATTGTTTTTAAATTTTTCAATGTACCATCTCTGCCACTTTTTAATTTATCAAATGTTTTCACTATCGCACTGCGTAGTTTGATCAGGACTCTAAAACCACAAGAAAAACTCCAGGGGCGTTAAGTCCGGGTTCCTGGGACATAACTACATAAGCCATTATATAATACCGATAGCCGCCAGGCCATGGTCGGGGAGACGTTGGGTTGCAGACAATATGGTGCATGTCGTGGGGACTTGATGGCTTTCTACCACGTTGATGCAGAGCATTCAAGTGCTCTGGCTGAGAATACAAACGCCGGGCCTCTTGTAAATTGTAATTGGCAATAACATACAACTGTACCATTGATAAGTACTCCACGTTTGAGTATTCATAATGACGACTGATTTTTACGAAATAAACACAAAGTAAATATAATCACATCACACGTGCAGACGCGCGGCGCGGGCGCGGGGGCAAAGTCCAATGCTATGATTGGCTTAGCCGCGTTTGCCGTTTGCTAATTATGATTGGCAGAGATTTACATGATGTGTAATTTATGAATGAGTCGATAGTAAAATAAAGTAGCACCTACGATTTATTGTCCTTACTATGAGTTCTTACGTTTTCAAACACTAGCGATATAACTATCGACTTTAATAAAAAAAAATGTTATTTTAATAAATTAATATTATACACAAGTTCTGTGATTGATATAGAACTCAAAATTTTCTTTTCGAGAACGAGTTTAATTTGACACACATATATATATCCCTTTTTTTTTGCTGAAGATCTATAGTTTTCCTCTGTCTACGGTTTCACAGTATCCATTTAGAAACTGTCGTTTTTTCTATTTTTAACCTTTGTCAACTTACGGTTAGAGAATCGCGGAAAACTGATTACTGATTAAATATGTTTTATAAAATATTTTTAAAATGACGATAATAAACGAATTGATATACATGCGCATAATTGCACGTTCTATGTGTTTTAGGTAATAGATGGTGAATACGGAAAAAGTTAATTAAGGCATGTAGTTTCCGATCTTCAGTTCGCGTTACACTATCACTATGTAGATAAGTGGTTGACTGTTGGTGTGATTGCAGCACGCTGGGCATGCGTGTGCCGCGCGGCGTGGACAGCGCGCCGCCGCGGTTGTGGTGGGACGCGGAGTGCGACGTGTCGCTGCTGGTGGGCACTTACCGCCACGGCTACGAGAACTACCTGGCCATGCGCTCCGACCCGCGCCTCTGTTACGTTGACAAGCTCGGCGTGCCCGACGACGCAGAGTGCACGGACATTAAGTAAGTACACGCACACACACACGCACGCCCACACACGCACGCTAACACACACACACGCACGCGTGCGCACACACGCACGCACGCAGAAACGGACGCACGCGCACACACACACCTAGTACTTGTGTGTTGTGTAATAACATCTCTTCGGACGTGCCGTGGCCGTTCCGCGATTTATACGAGTAGGATTTCCGGCGTTCATTTAAAGAGGCCTTTGTCCAGCAGATCGATAAAGAATAATGATCTATTATATAATAATATTTATGGACTTATCAGTTTCGTCTAGTTTTATACTAATTACCACAAGGACTTGTGTTATAGGTATTAGATTACTGACTGACTCGATGCAATTGTACGGTACAACGTAGCTTTACCTATATCTAAAATGCCGGGTATTAACTTTCTTAAATTTGTGTGTGTTCAGGAGCGAGGAACGCAAGGTGTTGGGCAGCGTGGTGGGAGACGAGGAGTGCACCGACGACGTGTCGAGCGGCGCCGGAGCCGCGTCGCCCGGCGCCTCGCCGCGCGCTAGCCCCAGACCCGACGATGACGCTGCGCCGCAGCATCAGTGGCCCTCCATGCAGGTACACACCCTTGCCACCTCCATTGATCTTTATTTATACAACCATATAGCTGATTAATATAGAATCATGCTGAATTACAGCCGAAATAGACTGTTCCGAAAGGGGAAGTACCTACCTCTCGCTTATGTGTAATACCGCCGTAAAGTGACAACTATGTTGTCGCGTTGCATGAGGTTTGTCCCGGAGTCCCGTATGAGTGGAGGAGTAATGAAGGATATCGCACCTGCATAACAATTATGGGAGATAATAAAATATATGGAACAATTTCAACACTGAAATACTAAATTGAATAATTGAACAAGCTGCACTTAGACGCGCAAGAGCTATATTTTAGTTCTTTCGTCAGTAACAAAAGGGGATGACGATTGATCAAGTAAAAAAGGTCAATTAAAAAATCCCACACAGATTTACTTAATATATTGAGTTTTGGTGTCATTGCTGCCACCAATGGGGATACTCGTGCTCACACAATAAAGAGGTATTCTGTAGCATTCTGTGCAGTTTGTGCGGATCCAGAAGGTTTGGGCTCTATTGTGTTCATAAATATGGGCGCAATAAAAACTATGTTACTTAATGTCTTCACAACCATAGCACTATTACAAAATGCAAAATTTAAATATTCGAAAGGCTAACAACGCCATGATATAAAGGATGATAAAAATATTTCTATGGAATATTCATAATTTGGAATTATAATCATAATAGGAATCTTTTTTTATACAGGGTTAGTTGTTGGTCACCGGCCAAATATTAAAATAAAAAAGTAAACATCAATCCACGAGTGTGTTTTAAATTTAATCCTCTAATTGTAATATTTTGTTAAATAAAAATCGATTTGAAATGGGCCAAAAAATACATGAATATTTGGTCGCACTGCGCACACAAAGGGTATCGACCTCAAACAGCTGAGCTGCGTACGGAATTTCGCGTCAAATTTAATTGTAACTGTTTTGTATCTTTATTTTAAACAGATTTTTATTAAATTATTTCATTAACAGACTTGTGTATACATGTCAATTGTTTTAGGGTCAATAATAACTCTGCGTTACATAATTTTTGTACCCGTTAACCTATTCGTTGCAGCGAATATTTTCCAAAACTTTCAGCGGTGGCGGCGTATAAACACTTTGTGACACAGCAGCCGTGTCACACGCCATAGAAGTTGGTAACACGGGTACCGTATCACCCGCCATGTATATAATATATAAACATTTGTTATTTTACACATTTAAAAACTTATCCATTCAGTTCAAGTAAACGGAAGGTTAAAGTTGTTTTGAGAGGTTTTTGAAAAGATTTACTAAGTATTTTCCTAATGTAGCAAACCTTTTATAAGTTAAATGTTAAAAAATAAGAACCTACAATATTGAAGTGAGTTTCTAAAATAAATTACGTTAGTTCTATATTATGTGAAACTTACTGTATTTGGTACTTATGTTAGTAATACTTTTTGGTTCATTTTACATTTTGTGTTTTGAAATTGTAACCTTTCAGAAAGCCGCCAATTAAAACGGGCTACAAATTGGAACAATGACCAATTGGCTAGTGATGTGTCGTTATGGATATTTCAAATAACGCAACGAAACCGTTTTGTGTTTGCCGATAACGTCATTAGAACTATCTATTTTTACGTCCCATCGTTACGCTAGGAGCACGCTACGTTTGGCGAATATAATAGAACGAACATGATCGACGGTTTTACAATATATTCATAATTAACACTTGGACAGCCAGAAGTTTTATAGCGCGTTCTCTAGTACGCCAGAGATTTTTGCCGATTTTGTAAAAATTATTACAAAAAAAATTTTTTTTTTAATTCTTTTTTTATTTATATGATAGTTTTATAAATTAAAAATAAGTAAAATAAAACATATTTTTTTTTATTTCTATTATTTATTTGACTTTCGGATATGGTAAAAACACGGAAAAAAATCTCCGACATGAATCTTTTTTAAAGAAATTATTTATTTTCCAAACAAAAAATTAATTGAAATACGTAAATTTTCTTCATATGATATGTTATATTTTGAAGCATGGGTGGTAACATAATGGAATATTACAGTCAGGGCAATAAAAAAATTCCGACGTATTGCCATTTCGCTCCAAATATAAGAAGGTGCTCTTGCATTAGCGCTGTGGGAGCATTGAAGCCGCGCTCAAATTCAATCTTTAGTATCGCCTACCCCCGCCCCGGAAATCGATAAATGATACATGTGCGGGTAGCTAAAGAAAAATACTATGCTGTGTACACGCTAATTAGAGTTACGAGACGTACTTAGAGCGTGATTTGTAATTTAATAAAAATTAATGTGAGCCACGTACTGAGTACATGATCGGCGTCCGAAAATAACCTCATCGTACCGTACCCAGTGCGTGGTGGGCTGTTAAAGTTTTAAAACATTCTTATTAGATTATTTATTTCTGTAAGTTACAATAAAATAGACGTTCTAAGGGGTATACAAGTATTTGAAATCGATTTTTTACACCAATGAGCTAATAAAATCTTAACTTACATTACTTACAGGTACTACTATTTTTTCACAAATATTAAACTTGTAACACTTAAAATGTAACACATATTCATCTCATAATATTCATAATTGGAGTATTGATACGACATAATAAACTAAAGCGAGTGAAAATTAAAATACTGTTGATGTTACGTGTTTGCAATTTGAGTAAATACATTATATTTTTTACGGAGATAGAGCGCGTGTGGTCCTGGCCACGCGGTGTCACTCCTTCGAGAGTACGACGCGTAATAATAATTGTTACCTTTCGTTGTTACTCGTCTGGGATAAAAGTATTTTATAAATACTTTTTTTATGTCATAATTCATAAATCTAATTTATTGTCGATTCTGAACCAAATCTGACCAAACACTAACCCTGGATATATTCCACACTAATCTCCGAAAATAATGGACTTATTTTAATTTAATTCTGCACAGATGTTAATTAAACTTAAAATATAGGCTACATATTATTTCCATTTACCACCCCGGGTCACAGTAACGTCCGGACATCCTACTATAATCATATACAAATTAAAAATAATTAATAATTGTACAGGATCTCAATACGCGCCTTCGTCGCCTAATAACTGCCTATCAGCGAAATTACAAACGGGAGGAGCTTAAAATGCAACAAAAGGCAAAGGTACGTATTTTATTGATATAGTATGACTCTTTCATAATTTACTAATCATTATATTATTTCTTTTTATTGATTTTATATTCTAATTATGCCAATTCCATTAGGAATCTGGCGTTAAGATGTGTGACTGTACTATGTATTATAACAAAAATGTTATTATATTCTCACACTATTTAAAAGTTAACTATGACTGTGTATGTATGTCATAGACATCTTTTAACACCTTGTAGGTAATGTTTGTCGTTCTACTGCCCTCTCATGACAAAATAACGTAACCTAAAAGTAGCAAAGTTGTGAAAAAACTTTAAAAAAACATTTAAAGTTTTCAGATTAGAAATTATAAATATCTTATTTATTTAATATTTTATGGACGGATTGTATTGAAAATTTGCATTTGACTTAATTACATTTGGTAAATTTTTTTTTTGAAGAGACAAAAGTACAGACCATTTAATGAAATCGCTTTTCATTACTTACTTCTCTTTTGATAAATAATAATAATAATAATAAATATAAGCAATATTTTACCTATTAAATGATAATTTAATAGGTAAAATATTGTTATACTTACTTAGCAACCGCTAACAAAATATGAATTTCACTTTTCTTCAATCCCGCGCGGGATCACGTTCATTTTACGTACGTAATTAATAATTATATATACACACATCAACAAAGTCTAAGACTCAGCGACACTTTCGATGATTACTCGAAAAATTTTTTTTTTTTTTAATAAACAATTTAAGCGTATATTAAAGCTTATTTGTAAATTAAAATAAAATTGTAGCCAAATAAACGAAAAATAAAAGTTTATTAGTAAAGAACAAAAATGAGTAATAAAACAGAAAAAATAAACAGTAAAGAAGTGAAATTAAATTGTAAGTACACATTTTAAAACATAAAAAATGGATGGTATGTGCAATTCAATAGTCAGTTGGACCTCCTAGCGCACTGACTAAGGCTCTGCATCGTCTTGGCATGCTCAAAATCAGGCTGTCTATAGTGGCCTGAGGAATACTGTTCCAAGTTCGCGAAAGATGCAAGAACAGATCATGTTTTGTGCATAAATTTTGAGGTAACTGTTCAAATGCCCTTCTTCCAAGCAAATCCCACACGTGCTCAATGGGGTTCATGTCGCATGACTGCGGAGGCCAGTCTAGGACAGCGATATCATGCTCACGAAACGCGCTCATCACCAGCAGCAGTACGAGCATTGTCCTGCATGAAGACAAAATCTTCGCCCATTTGTTGTCGGAGTGGAGCAACAACATGTTCGACTACCTCCCGGCAGTATTTTTCGGCGGTCATGTTGCCCCGTATCAAAACGAGATCGGTTCTTGCACCAACTCGGATCCCGGCCCAAACCATTATGGTTCCACCTTGATAGGGATCAACTTCCTGTGGACACCGAAGCCGTTCACGTCGTCCCGAAGCTCGCCAAACACGTACCCTTCTTGTATCAGGATGGAAACCGAACCTTGATTCATCTGAAAACAGTATATAAGCCCACTGATCTTTAGACCATTGTTGATGAACCCGTGCCCACTGTAACCGCCGTGCTCGATTGCCACGCCGAAGTGCAGCGACCCGCAACGGCCTACGAGACTTGAGACCGATCTCGTGCAACCTCCTCCTCGCAGTTTGAGTGCTAATAGCCACCGCGTGTTCAGACCCCGCAGCCTTTCTATCAGTTGCCGAGCCGTAGTTTTTGGCACTCTTCGGGCTATGTTTTGTAAAAAATGATCTCGTCGTTCCGTTGTTATCCGATATCTACCGGTATGCCTTTCAGCCGTACTTCCAGTGACCCGGTAACGCTCCCACAATCGTCTAATAACCGATTGATTAGAATTTATAACGGAAGCAACTTCACGCTGTGATCACCCAGCTTCCAGCATACCTACAGCACGTAACATTTCTTCTTGTGTTAAATGGCGACGCGACATTATGCTAACAACATAAATCGTCCTCTTTAAAATGTTTTTTTTTTAGAAATTTATTTAAATTGTCCAAAAATTTTAAAGAAAACAAAACTTTGAGACGGTCACGGTACTCGCAAAAAACATTATACCGCCAATTTACTCAAAAAAGTGGACATAATTTGAATTTAGAACATTATTTTTATCACATTTATTTTTACTTTTAAACTTTATAAGTGGCCAATACATTGTTTCAAATAGTTTTTGAAAAAGTTCAGATTTATGGGGTGAGTCTTAGACTTTGTTGGTAAGTTTAAATATATACACGGTTTAACTTGAAGGGTGGATAATCGGCGTCTAGAGGGTAGAGGGGTTTAATATCTACCTATTTAAGAGCGTTTACGCCTTGCGCACATGGTTTTATGTAATTCATGGGTAATTCAAACCCACACATACGGATCGCCGTGTGAGTAGCATATATATAATGTTAGTATATTCTATAGTCAAATTAACCCACTATGATCCACGTAATGAATTGATTTCGTTTATGACCAGTGTTTTAAAGACGTTTTAAAAAATTTACAGAAAAATAATAACATACAATAAGAAAAACTTTAAATGCATGATTGTAAAGAATATGCTCTAGTTTATTGGTAAGCTATTATTATATTAAATTAAATAAGGTATATCGTCGAAAAATACATATAAAATTTGAAATATTTCACATTTTATGAATTTTTATTTCTCATAGATAAGATACCAAAACCATTTTTTTTTGCTACTAACTATTCTCTCAAAGATCTTATCAAGTGGTTATTTTTTTTTTTTGTTAATTATATATTTCAGTACTTTTATGATATTTTGAGCTTCGAAACTGACGCTAAAAGGGAAATTAACAAACCTCTGGTAAGTAATCATGATAGAATGCGTAAATACTAAATTAATTGAAATATTTTTTCAACTAACTATTTAGAAAACAAAATTTCCTACAATTATTAGTATGTAACATATAATATAAGATAAGTGGTTCATGATTTTAAGGTGTTTAAAAAGTACTGTTTTCAAGACAAATTGCGTTGAAAGGCGTAAACGCTCTTAACCCTTAATATGTTCTGCGATATTTAGTGGTTCAATAGTTATGGAGATTTTTGTGAAATTGTAGTAAAAATCCGACTTTCGGTAAAACATTGAAAGTGTAGCCAAACCATTAAGCCTACGACCGTGATTTTTTTATTTCTTAAACTAGCTCAATAGTTGGTCTACCAGGTTAAAATACCTTTTTTTCGCGTTATTGTATGAAATTCCATATAAAAAATAAAATATTTGAAAAAAAAATGCAATTATTTTTTTTTGCTTTATTTTAAATGCTCGAAATTTAAAAAAAAATACATACACTTTTTTTTTTTAAAACTGCCCCTGTTTATGGAGAAGTAATCCTAAAAAATTATCAGGCTAGTGCCAGGGCATCATGTTAAATTAAACACTCAAATTGTGCAAGGGCAAAAAACCATTGATTGTTTTAAAGGCGATATAGGTAGGAGTATACTAATAAAAAAAAACGTGTAATTGCTTAAGAATTAAAATGAATACTATTTCTGATTCAATAATTTATTTCTGATAAAAAAAATTTAAAGTAAATTTTCAAAATGTGCTCCATTGTTTGCTACACATAACCTACATCCTTTTATAAAATTTATTTTAAAGGCTTCATTGTTTTGTTTTATTGTCGCTTGCGCCTGGTAGTTTTTGCTTCAATTGTTTAATGGAGATGTATTTGTTTTTGTACCCTCTCTGTAATTTAATGCCTCTCTCGCTTTTATCAACCTTGTATATTTAGTCATCAATTTTTCATCATTTATCAATTGATATTCTAAGAGGTACCACCCATTAATTCCAATTGGCGCTGCTACGGCATAATGTTACAAAACTTGCAGATAGACTCAATTCGGAAGCATTAAAATTTTGAAAAATAACAAATTGGACAATTCTATTGACCACACCAATTTTTTTATAACAATCGAATAACGTGGATCGTTATTGACTAAATGGTACAATTTACTAATTCGATAAGTTTTAGAAGTAATCGATCATCGCTATCTTGAAGATCACTGCATGGCGAATATGCTTTTCGTATTGTTTGGGATTGTTCAGTTATCCTATTGGGAAACAAAATACCCGATCCAATAAAAAAAATAAATGCCTTTATTATAAACCTTTTATTATATTTTCATAAACCTTTACAAGTTATTTGTATTTTATTAGATGGAGAGACGTGAGCGAATGGATCAGTTGGCTAGAGATGAAGTATCACAATGGCGGTGGACGCGGGCCGACGAAGAGGCCTTCCGCAGAACGGTTGCATCTTACGGCGTAGAATTCGATCCCGCTACAAAAAGCCTGAGATGGAGTAGATTCCGATCACTCGCGCGTTTGGATTCCAAAAGTGATGATGCTTTGACTGACTACCTGAAGGCTTTCATGGCTATGTGTAAACGTCAATGCAGTTTATCTGTCGGTGAGGCAGAATTACCAACGAGAGCTGATCTGAAACCGGAACCAATTGGCGAAGAAAGGGCTATCGCTACACTGGAGAGGTAAAGAAGTTTTCTTTTGATATCTTTTCTTTTTTCATTTGCTAATGAAACCCAGTGTTCCAGTATCAGCTATAAAGATATAGATCAGGATCACTGCATGCAAGTAACTGCTACAGTAGATCGCCACCTGAACACGAGAGGCGCTGATATATCAGCGTCTCCATCCGTTCAGATGCATGGTTGCTATAGAAATGTGTTGCTGTAAAGTAACGGCATGATGCGGATAGTATTCAATTTATTTCTTTTGTTCCGTATCTTTGAATACTGCGATATTCTATTAAAAAATAAATTAAAGAAAATGGTAAATATGTTAAAAATATAAAATTGCTATTTGTGGTCTAGGATTGACCTGCTCCGTGTACTACGCGAGGAAGTGGCCCCCCATCCTTCACTGGAATCTCGGCTTGCACTTTGTGAGCGGTCTTTTGACATGCCGGCCTGGTGGCAGCCAGCCAGACACGACAAACTTCTCATTCTAGGAGTATGCAAGTATGTAGCTATCAAATTTTGTAACATAATACATCTATCTTTCATTGTATATTTAATGCCTTTTCAGACACGTTTCTTTATTAATAATATTATGTATAAAAAAGAAAATATGTAACGCTGTACACAAATAATTCGCTATAATAGCGTACTATTACCTGGTATGGTAGTCAAGATAATATTTTTTAGAAACAGGACGGAAGAAAAAAAACAAAAACGTTATGGAAGTTACTTATATATAAAAAAAGCTTTATCGATATTAATCAAATTGATAATTTGGTTTGATGTACGTATTTGTAATCAATTATATTATTCATTTGCAGACATGGATTAGGCGACACATATAACAAACTATTTTGTGATCCAAAACTGCCATTCGGAGATAGCGCAAGAAAATGGATAGCTAAATATAAAAGTGGATTAAAGAACGAACCACAAAAATCTGTATCTGATGACGAAGAAAGAAGCGTTTCAGAAACCTCTACAGAGCCACGAATGTCGCTGAGACGTAGCAAACGCACGTCGAACATTCTGGAGCGCGAGCCAGATGAAGACACGGATGCACTCTCTGAACTCGAAACGTTAGCCAAGCTAGGCAGAGTAGAGGAAAACTTAAGCCCCGAACACTGGTTCACTGAACGAGCACTAGAAACTAGGTTACATCATATAGCTCACGCGGTACAGAATAGCGAGTGGCCGTCGTCTCTAAACTCTGGTGCGTCGAAGTTTAGCGACACCCCTGCTTCGGAACAACCGGAAGAGCGCAGGCAGAAGAGACACATTGCCATTGATGTGGAGACAGAGCGTGCGAAGTTGCACGCGCTCCTGTCATCGCCTCAGGCGGCTCACAGCTCGTCGCGAGAGGCGCATCGCGGGCCCAGCGCCGCGGAGCGAGACGACGCGTCTAGTGACTCGGGCTCACGGCGCTCCACGCCCGCGCCTCCGCCGGCTCACCAGCGTGTGGCGCCCTCCCCCGCGCCCCCCGTGCCGCCGCCCGCGCAGGCGCCCGTCGACCTGTCGGCGCCGCTCGATCTCAGCGAGGCGCAGGACTTCTCTCTAGGACGCCGCACGCCGCAAGCAGACACGGCCTCGTCCGCCCTCACGCCCACCAGAAGCAGACTCGATGATACACTCAACAGATTAATGAAGAGGAAAAATGTGGTACGTTTGCTCTGACTTTCTTAAATTGAAAATGGTTTTACTACCTTTAAAAACTTAAATACTTACTTTAATTAATTTAATCTTACTTAATGGGCTATTTTCCAGTATTAAAAATATAAGCTTATTGAATGTAATCTTTAATTAATATGATTTATGAAGTCACTAGCTGCGCCCCGCGGCTTCGCCCGCGTAAATTTCGATATCGTGGAAAATCATTCCATGGTATCCCTCAGGAACATTTTTTCGGGATAAAAGCTATCCTATGTTACTTCTAATACCTCCAAGAACATGTGTACAAAATTTCATGATGATCGGTTGAGCAGTTTTCGCGTGAAAGGGTAACAAACAAACTTACATTCGCATTTATAATATTAGTATGATTGTGTAGTGAAATAATTAGTAATTAATCAATATTTTATTTTCACGTGATACGAAACGACTTGAAATTTATTATGACGTCAGTATTGCGTGAGCTCTATGGTAGCCCCGGGTACCGTAATATAACTAAGTTGTCAATTGCCATTTGTCAAAGAGTTGTAGGTCATAATTTTAATATTATGGTCACTGTTCAATTTTGATACTTGGTACAAATGTTTGTTAATACAAAGAGAATACAAAATAAACAAATGCTACTTATGAAATAAGTCACATACATAAGTCATTAACTACTTGACATTTAGGATACAGAATATCTACGTCACAGAACGCCATTTTGCTTAAAGAAGCGTTTTCGCGGGTCTTTAAATTTTTGAATTTTGAATTTAAAATTTGAAAGTAAATACTTATCAGAATAAAAAGTGTATAAGTTCATTGATCACTGATAAACATTCTGGAGTGGTTTTTGAAAACTTGGAAAATAGCCCATTTAATCAAAGATGTATGAAAAATTGTAATAGTTCATATTTTATTTGTACTTGCTAGTGAAACCTTTGTGTCTGGCATGTTAGTTGATATGTATATGTCAATTTTATAAACAATAACTGATTTCTTTTTGCAGCCTGCTCCAGAGCAAATAATTGGAAAGGAAAAGAAAAGGAAAAAACTAGATGAAATTGTTTTAGGATTGTCGGCTGCAAAGGGTCAAATTTCAAACATGTCGGTGTCGCACGATCCACCTAGAAACAAAAGTGCATCGATCTTACCCGAAGTAACGGTCACTCCTGCTGCACCACCAAGTAGCTCGTCCAATCTGACACCGCAAAAACCATTTTCAGTAACGGTAACAAATGTTCCATCCCCACATTCTTCGACAAAAGAACTTTCATCATTTTTACAGCAATCGTTAGAACAAAGTTCCAAAAATCCAAAATCTACTGCGTCATCTGTGCCAAAATCATACTCGCACGAAGCTAAAGTAAATAAATGGTTGGCAGAACAAGCAAATATAGACACGCGACGTCGGGGACTGCCACCCCGACTTGCGCCTGATGAACATGTGCCTGTTGTACACCGAGTCACAGGCAAACGTCTTGTGGGACATAAAGCACCACAGCTTAAACATTTAGCACAATGGATTGCCGAAAATCCAATGTACGATATCGATTCTAAGTGGACGGAAGGAATAAAAGAACACGTAAAGCTACCGCAAGACGTTCGCAGTCAGCGACATTCTCCATTACAGACTACTAGCTCTATGCCTGAACGTAAAAAAGGTCGCCCACCCACATTAGACACTCCACCAACAAATGTACTATCGTCAAACGTACATTTGAATCAAAATATGGCTGGTTTGAATCCAGCACTACTGGCTAGTTTATCTAGCTTGAGCGCCTTTGACCCAAAAACACTAGCGGCCACTTTATCTAATTTAACCGGGTTTGATCCAAAACTATTATCTAGCTTAACTAACTTCGATCCAAAAAATAACCCATTATTAAATTCTTTCAACAGTATGCCCAATCTGTTAGGAAATATGTCCGGTGGTAATTTATTTGCAAATTTGGCAGGATTAGGAATTCCAGGATTTCCATCTCTCGATATGAACAGTCTAACTGGGGCTGGCACTTCAACCGACACCAAACCAAAGCCTAGAAAATCTGCAGAAACTGTAAGTGCGTCTTCTTCAAAATCGGCCAATTCTCAATTTCCGTTTGTATTTCCTAATCCCAATATGTTATACCCTCAATTGGGCCTAAGTGGCCTTTCACCATTTGGAGTACATTCAGGAATGTCTTCGGCTTATGACGCTTTGGGCCTCCTAAGTAGTAACCTAACTTCAACATCAAGTGCAACAAGTTTACATGGTTCGAGTCATGCATCTCGAAGTAGCTCTAAAAATACGGCACCAAGATCTTCAACCGTTGTTACTAATTCTTCAAGCTCGCGCCAACAGAAAACTTCGGATAGACTTCAGTCAAGTCATTTGCCTCAAATACTATTACCCACTGACCCATTCTTATTAGAATCGCTTTCTAAACAAACATTAAACTATGACACGGCAATAAAAGCAGATAAGAGGACGCGGGAATCAGATAGCCATGAATCTGCAGCGACAGATTTATCTAAGGCAGATAAGAAAAAAAATCCATTTGATCCCTTACGAACTCCAGTTGTTCCTCCAGAGTTTGTTGCCGTGCAAGAAAAATTGCTTAAGGGTGACAAAAAAGATATAGACATTAGTAAAATGCTACTCGAACAAATGGCATCTGGGGCTTTAAGTGCTAGTTTAGTAAGTTCAGCAGAGGCTAAAAAGTCAAAAGAATTTGAAAAAGATCTATATGAGAAACTTGGTAAACCGCCTGACTATATGTCGCGTATAACAAATGAAGAATCAAATATCAATATGGCCCACAAGAGAACTATTGATGACATTAGTAATGAACCTGAAAATTTAGCCATGCAATCCGCTTCAAAAAAAGTGAAAGACAGTAATCCTGAAATTGTAACGATTGATAAACAAAGATCTGATCCAAATACTAATACAGGAGAAATGGATTTAGAGGATTTAATAGCCCCTTCTACAGTTATAAAAACAGGTATGAAAAGTAATGATTTTGAATTGAGTCGGGGAAATGAAACGGCATCGTCATTGCATATTACAAATACAGATCGAGAAGAAAAGATACAAAAACTTGGTAACAACTCTGCGCATGAAACTGATTTAAATAGGGAAAAATCACAAAAAAATGAGTGTTCCAGTCACATTATGGACAGTGAAATAAGAGATGAAATGGGTGTTGAGGACAACATGGCAGACATTTCGACAAGTGATGGTGGACGTAAAGGCACCAGAAAAAAAGGACGCAAATCATCTGATGAGGCACCAACTGGACCAAGAAGAGAATTAAGATCTAGTTCCGGCCGACAATCCATAGATTCGGCCACAAACCATTAAATATTTCATATGAATTTTAAATTTAATGAAATAGTGTTGTTCATCAAAGATTATGAAATAATTAGACATAAAAATAGGACAACATAATGTATAAACCTTAATGAATTATCTAAAAACATACAGTTCTATCTCTGGGATACAGAGTTACTTTTAACACTATTAACCTTTTATTTGGACTTGTCTGTATTTTTATGTGCTTGGATATCTTTTAAAATTCTTTGATGCTTTTTATACAAGAACTAGAATTTTGTCCGATTTTATTGCTGATTCGATGATTTGTAAAATATTATTTTAGCCACTATTAATCATGAGACTTGTAGTATAAGTATATTTTGAGTATAATAAACATCCATGTATATTCTGTCAGAAGACTGGTTACTTCATATTATTGGCTGTCATTTTATAGAATTGTAATGGTTAGTTTTGTTAACACTATATTAAAGTAGACCGATGCTCGGTAAGCATAATTTAAATGTTATAATTTAATTACGTGAAAAGTATTTATGTACTTTGTAGGATCTCTGAAATACAGAAATTGTCATAAGTTTTATGAAATGTATGTCTATGTATTACGTTTTTCAATGAGTTTAATGTTAAGAATAATAGTGATGCATTCAATCATGTTAGAAATTAGAATCCATTATTCATTTCATTTTTACATTTTGTATAAGTTAGGTGAACGCTGAATGTGATAAAATTATTTATTACATATATTCTTACTTTGCAATTGCTAAATTGATAAATTGTATTGTAGATAATAATGACTTAATATTAAATCATGAAGATAATATTGTGCGATGTTGTTTCATTTCATAGAATCAGTATTACATATACAAGGATGATAAAAGCTTAGATGAAGTATACACTAGATTGGCAATGCAAAAGAGAAGAGCACAGTATACGCATGTTAGAGCGAGATAGATATACGAGACCATTCACATACGTGCTATCGGCCTAGCGTCTGTAGTGACTGGAACATTTTTCTCATAAGTTCAAGAAATATATCACACCAATTTAACACGTTCAATGCCACTACGATTTTCATGATTATTCCCGGATGCCGCCATACATTTGATGATAGACT
>LUGF01026400.1:463674-492135 GCA_001625245.1 Calycopis cecrops
ACCTTGTTTATATGTCTTAAATATATCGTCTCCGGAGCTATTTTCATACAGTTACCATATCAATGGAGTAAGAGACAGCTATTACAAGACACAAAAGTTATGAACAAATTTCGTCCAGGCACATAATGATATTTTTTATTCTCTTATAATAATTCTAATAACGAAGGTAAAATTCTAATAATGTAGGGACAAACTTAATAAAAAAATCATTTTATTCTTTAATTGATCGGCTAGTATTTTTGCAGCCAGTTCTCACTTCACAACGTGCACAAAAAAGCTTGAAAAAAAAATAGTGAGTTTGTGTGTGTGTTTTAGTGATATATATAATAGTGAGTTTGTGTGTGAGTTTTAAAGCACAATAACGAGCTTATTATAGTTTGTTTTATAGTTCTTAAACAAAGTGTGGAAATACAACTTTATGGTTCCCTTTTGTGTATTAGGTTTATGAAGTCAATAACATCAGATATGAGTATTTACGAGTCAACTAAGAACATTCATAAATCAAATAATTACATCGTTTTATAAACTTGTATTGGTCTGAAAACGAATGCAAAAACTGAATCTTCAATGAAATCAAAAACATTATAATATAAGTACCAAATACAGTAAGCTTAACATAATATAGAATAAACATAATTTAATTTGGAAACTCACTTCAATATTGTAGGTTCTTATTTTATAACATAATATTATAACTTATAAAAGGTTTGGTACATCTGAATAAATAGTCGCTTACCTTCCATATTTAGGAAAATACTTGGTAAATACTTTCAAATACCACTTGAAACAACTTTAACCTTCCGTTTACACCCGTGGTTTAACTTTAACTGAATGGGTTGTCTCTAAACGTGTAAAATAACAAATGTTTAAACACATGGCGGGTGACACGGTAGCCGTGTCATGACGTATTTGTACGCCGCCACCGCTGAGAGTTTTGGAAAATATTCGCCGCAGCGAAACGGTTAAGGTTCACTATAAGCACTTTTATGATTATAGCTTATAATTTTATAAGCTATAACCACCAAAGTGCTTATAGTGAAATAAGTGAAGAGATAATAACGAGATATTTATATTTTAGAGGTCAAAATGTGGAGGAGGCGTTCCTCGAAACCGCAAAAAAAATATATCAGAGCATTCAAGACGGTAGATTGGACCTGAACGCTGCGGAATCTGGCGTACAGCACAAGCCTGCGTCGCCGGGCCGTCCACTGGCCGCCCCGCCCGCCGCCAAAGACAACTGCGCCTGCTAAGGGGGGCGCCAACCGCGATCCGCCACTCGTGCCGCCATTAAAACATACACCCCCTTATTAGTAAACATAGATTAACTTTATCCACGGTAATAACCTAATAATAAACTGACATCTGTCAAATTCCATACTGTACTGTGTTTAACAATTATAAAATTTGATAGATGTAAGTTTATTACTAGGTTATTATTTGAATAAAGATAATCTATGTTTATTGATAAGGGGGACAGAGTACTGACATGTCGCCGTAAGTAGTGACGGTCGCGGAACGTCGACTAACGACATGGTCAATATATTTTTGAATCGATCTAAGCAGGATCTGTACTTATATGTTGATGTATATAATATATTAGTAGTGTCAATATTTAGATGAATTGAAATCACACTCCTCAAGTTTTGCAACATTTTGGCAGCCTTTTACATAATAAAGCATAATGTAGCGTGTTTTTTAAATTCAAACATGCTTTAATACCGTGATATGAGAATGTATTATATTTTCTACAATTTGCAAAGCTTTATAAAATAACGGGTGAATTTAGCCTGTGTATCGATATTAAGAGTTTTTCAAGATACCATTTTAAAACTGGTGTGCAAAAAAAAGATAGTGTGCGCAAAAAAAACATGCAATAATAATGTCGTATTTTATTAATGCATGTTTGTTCGCGCATACTATCCTTTTTCGTACGCAAAATTAATAGCGTGCGCGAAAAACATGCAACGTAGGTGCTGACCAATATTTATTATTTCTTTATCAAGAATGTATAAACAATGCATGTCAATATAACTTGTGTTTAGCAAATTACAATCTAGTAAACACTAATCTCAATCGTTTATGGTCTTCACATGTTATAGAATAATGTTTAAACATTAGAATTAAAATCTTAATAAATTTATGTTATAAATAATATTATTCATTTTTGACACATACATTGCACTTTTATTTGGGAATCAACTAATTATTTATTTCTTTAACATTCCACAATCAGAAATACATAAATATTTACTGGTTTAGTGTTTTATGTCACTTGAAATAAAGGTGGAGACATAGACAATATTAAGCTTTTATTAAGCGGTCTTTGAAAAATCATCAATAACAATGTAACTGTAAAGCCTGTAAGGTTGCTTTTACTTAAAAAATACTGTGAAAACTTTGGACTTTAAAAGTTTATAATATGTGTATAATATCTACTTATTTATTTATTACTGCTAAGAAATCGATTGGAAATATGCATTTTGTGTTTAGCTTTTATTGTCATATTTTAATTAATTAAAAACCAACTTGTAACTTTAAACCCTCAATAAAAGTTGGCTTAAACTTTTGCAAAATTGTTAATCTAATTCCTAAAATTGTTAATCTAATTCCTTATTGATTAAAGGTTAAATTAAAGAAATGATAACACAACAATAGAATCTTATCACATTTATTTTTATATTATGAAAAGCTATAATGAACGAAATAAAAAAATAACGTATCTATATTATAAAATATAAAGAATGAATAAGGATATCTGTAAATATATTGTGCTCTTTAGTGCAGGAGTACAGATAAAAAAAAGATTTGCTTTTATTAATTAAAAAAATATATTTTTTTGTGGAGGTTCTAAATGTTCTTAAATACTTTGTAGTTTGTTGTTTTGAATTGGATAGGTTTTAATAGTAAAGATTTTATGAAATAAAATCTCATACTCTGTAGGGGCTCCGCAAGTCAGATATATGTAACTAACCATTTAGATTATAATTTAAGAAATTTTGTGTCTGTTTAAACCAATCACTTCGAGCTTTATTAGCCTTCAAAAATCAAGCACAGGCGGGGCAACTGTTAATTCTTATTGTTTTTTAATTTAAGTACAATTTGTTTTTGGAGAAATAAAAGAATACTGAAACATACATTATAATATTATATTGTTTTGTCTTGTTTGGTAGTGAGGACCCGCTTTAAATTCATCAACAGTTTGAGAACCATTTGCGCCTTTGGATATGCAAAAAGTTAAAACTGAAAACATACTTTTTTATTATTCTGCCGAAAATATACATTATATAAATATACATGTCTTTACTCTCGACACAGTGTTTATTTCTATTTAGTTAAAATAAAGTGAAAGATTTTCACTAAACTGCATAAATGCAGTAAAAGCATACTACTATGTACTTCATTCTTACTAACTCAAAAACTTCAACATCAAGAAATATCGAAACTCTGAAATTCTTACAATGTTTCGACAGGTAGACCTTAAACCTCATGTACGAGCTCCTGCCTCACTAGAGAAGATTTTTGAAATAGAGTAATAGACGTGGGTGGTGTATTCAATAGAATGGATAGGTCGTCTAAACTTCGCAAATAATTGTTTTTGACATTAGTTACTAATAAGGTATGTATCAAATTTATATGACAAGTTACAGATGGTGTAAGTGCATGTTGTCTGATAATATTGTATGCGAGTGTGATACCTCGCCATATACGATTTTTGATATATCCATCAGATAAAATGCACATGGAAATGTCTAGTGCCACGTAGGTAATGGCATATATCACAGTTATGTTTTAAGCTGTTTTAAGATTTCATATGAAACATTATATCGCAATTTTTTAAAGATTTAAAAAATGTAATTATTTATTACAAATACATAACTTTATTATTTTAAATTATATTATAGACAAAATATGAGTTTTATTTAATATTATAGTGATAAATAGTCGTCCTATTATGTGTTTTTATAAGAAAAGATTGTCACATTGCTGTTACCTTTAGAGACTGCATAATATAAAAAATAGAAATAAAAAGCCGGCTTTGGCTTTTATAAAATAAGTTAAGTTAGGTCGTTACATATATTAATTGCTCCTAAAATTTGAGTAAGGCAGTATTTGTATTACTGTCAACAGACAAAGGACCCATGCTGTGTAATCAACATACAAGGTTGATAAAAGCGAAAGGCACTTAATGAAACCACGAATAATATAAATGCCAACTGCAAATCCGAAACTACATATTTAAAAAGTTTACGAGAAGTATACGAAAATACTTTTTTAAAAGAAGTTAATTAGCATAATAATCATAATAATCGGACAGGAGTGGGCCGCTGCAGGTTAAGCCTGGTAAGGTGGGGCTACGCCACTAGGTCGGAGTGCGACTGCGGTGCTCGAGACCAGGATTTGTCCCATCTTTTATCCTGTCCTCTGTGCCCTTCCAACTGCACCAAAGCCGACCTCATGCAGGTGTCAGATGCTGGTCTTTCCGTGATAAATTACTGGTCCGGCAAAATCTAATTTTTAATCATTTTAAATACTTAGTGGAAATAGTCAATTTAAATGGTGCCATTGACACGATAGAAGAAGAAGCATAATAATTAAGAAAAAAATTAAACTGAACCGGCGGCGTAACGAATCGGCGACATTGCATTTGTACTTATACAGCGAAGCGGTCGGCTTAGGCTGACCGCACATTGTAGTCACGACTGTCTTAAGACAGACTATCGCTTTACAAAATATATGAAAATGCGCAGACTTGAAACAAAACGTCTCATAGACAAAATTGTCTAAATCGCACGACGACAAGTCTGACTAACGACTGTCGGCTTCCCTTTTAAATTATATGCGGGCGCGCACATCAGCGACAAAACAGACTAGCGAGGTACCCCCTCCCTTCTAGTGTCGTCCGAGCGTTCAGCGAATGAACACTACGGCGCGGGCTGGCGCAGAAATAGGGCTGCGGTTCGCGCCGGCTGAGTCATATAGGCCTCCGCCTATCACATCTCACTCACTGACTGGCCGACCGGACTGCGTTAAGCGCAGGTCGGGCGGTCGTCTGGTGAGTGAGACTCCAAACTCCTTCTTTCTCCCTCTTGACTCCTTCTTTTTCCCGCTGGATTCCTCTCCCTAGCTAGGTAGTAAGT
Source organism: Calycopis cecrops (assembly GCA_001625245.1). Lineage (NCBI taxonomy): Eukaryota > Metazoa > Arthropoda > Insecta > Lepidoptera > Lycaenidae > Calycopis > Calycopis cecrops. The sequence continues at coordinate 468,813 of LUGF01026400.1, forward strand.
GAGAGTTATTACAGATGCAGGAAACGTGTCACGCGGACAGCCTAGCCGCCAGCTGCTTTTTCTTTTATTTCTGTGTATTGTGTGCTTTTTTTTCATTTGCAGAGCCTACCCATCCCCACATCGCCTCCCCATCCTACGCTTTCCCCTCTACGTCCAAGTCCCCGTGGTGGGGTTCCTGTCCGTAGGATTTTAAGGTCGCCACGTTGTTGTTGCTCGTCTGCCCCAATGGTCGACACGACTCTCCCCCCCCGGTATTTACCGGACCCCAATGACAACCCCATATTGATGGGGCTCGACCCGGCCGCCGCCGTCAGGGGGCAACCCTATAATATAGCGTAGTAGACAAAACTGTTTTGTTCGAGGTGTGCGTCGCGTCATAGACAAAACGGTCTCATTTTGGTTTCAAGACAGACTTGTTTAAGTGAGACAAGTCTGTCTTAAAACAGTCGTGACTACAATGTGCGGTCAGCCTTACGGAGCGACAACATCGCACGGGGTAATGACAGCGGTCAGCTGACCACGTGGTCATGCGACGGGAGTCGCCTAACCTCGTGGTTAGCTGACATGATACATTGTGTACGAAGTGAGAGAAACTTAAAAAATCTGTGGCTAAACTATTGCTCTGATTGATTTTATTTTTGTTCTATAGCCTGAAAATGATACACTAAATATATGGTTTCATTTAATGCCTCTTGGTTTTATCAACCTTGTATGTAGCCACGGTGTAGTGTGATGGACGTCTCAATATTATCCATGTCACTTAAAAGAAGCCAGCGAAACTTTAAGGTTGTTTCAGTAATTTTGAATAGTAGGTACCCATAAAGTAGTAAGTAATTTCACATTTAGGCGGCGCCGGATCTAGGTGGGGGCTTCAGGCATCCCCGGGCCCTGTTTATATGCCAGAGCCCACCAGAGCTTAATCCGGCGCTGCTTCTAGGGGTAGTGCTCTTCAAAACGATAAACATTTGGACAAAATTCAACTTATGCCATTATCACATAATAGCAATCATAATGATGATTGGTATTCTTTTTAATTGTAATAATTTCCATCATCACTAGTTTTTACAAAATTGGCACGCATCAATACCTAAGAGTTATCTACGGTCGAGACTAATAATTGCTCAAGAGTTACTGTTGTTTTTTTTATAGCATAAGGAGGCAAACAACCAATCTGCGCCATTCATAAATACTGTCACCCATAGAAATTCGCATGGAAGCTATATACCTACATGGGATCCATAGAAGTGTGTAGTATTCCCTGACCTAATCCAGCACTCTAAAAGTATTTTTAAATCCGGTTGTACTTGTGATCCTCCAAACTTTAGGCCAATATCTATACTACCGTCTCTTAGCAAAATGTTTGAATAATTAACTTAAAATGAGTTACAGTTTCATATTAATACTAAATAATAATTTATTACATGACAAGCAATTTGGCTTTACAAAAGGACGCTCTACTACAGATACTGGTGTAAGTCTAGTCGTTCTATTTTTAAGGCATGGGTGGAGTCACAGGATGCACTAGGTGTATTTTGTGAACTTTCCAAAGCCTATGACTGTGTAGGTCATGAAACATTGGTCAGGAAATTACAGCATTATTGTGTAAGAGGTTCGGCTCTCAACTTCTTGACTTCGTATTTACACAATGGAAGAAGATGTAAATAAAAAAAGATCTAATCTAAGATCCAGATCTATATCTAAAAATTTGAAATGGGGGTCCCTCGAGGGTCAATTTTCGGGCCTTTTCTATTTTAATATACAGGGTTACATTTTGGTCACCGGCCAAATTATTATAAAATCGATTTGAAATTTTCATTCCCATTCAATGCGGCGGACGCCGATTGGCGTAATATTTGTTTTTACAGATGCGGTGAACGCCGATCGGCGTCAAATTCTAAATGAGTTTATTTTCATCAACAATCAAATTTATTGAAAAATTCTGCGAAATAAACGTTTATTTTTTCCTATAGCTACGAAATGCTGAGTATAGTTTCTGTGAAATCATCTCTTCAAAAATTCAAATATTATTGATACATTGTGGAGGACGCCGATCGGCGCTTATCAGATATTAGTAACATTTTATTTATATTGTTTTGATTTTTATATGAGTAGTTTTAAGTGAGGGAGCAAATCAAATAATAATTAAATTAATTTTGTATAGTAACTAGTTTAAAAAAACATGTAACTAAATTTCTGCAAGAACCTATTATATATTTTATGTCTTTATATTATTTTAAATACATTTTTGGAAGATGACGTATCCTTATTATACACAATGAATTCAATCATTGAATACTCAATGGAAAATGCTGCTATATGCGCAATGTGTATTTATGTGTGCATGTATGTATATTATGTACATTTACCGGAATGTGATAATTAATCGTATATAATTCTGTGTAGATATCATAGAATAATGTTTATGTATAAAAATGCTAAATAGAATTTTTTAAATATTTCGTGCGGTGCGTAAGTAGCCCGTGGCCAATGGAAGTGGAAAGACAACAAAGGAGGGCAGCGCCTCTGTATAGTCTCTGTGCGTATGTCTATTTACATCGGTAGTCATGAAAAGGGTTCGAATTGCTCGTTTGCCCCCTTATACCATAAATAAATTAATCTATGTTATAGGTACATAGTGTAATTAACAAATCCCTGTTGTACCTGCCAAGGCCATGTTCAGAATCGATATTCTTTTAAAAAAATCATCTCATTTAGTACTACTACTGTAAAAAATAAATATTAAATCACTACGAAAATATTTTGTTTTGTAAATTAATAGGTGCTACGCCCCTGTGTGCCATTCATTTGTAGCTTACCGTCACGAAAAAATATATGAAGGAATGTATGAAAATCTTATCCGAGTGCAGAATACTCCAATCGGCGTCTAAATATTTCCTTATGAGGTGCGGCAGACGCCGATCGACGCCCCTTTTAAAAAGCGGTCGCATCGCAGTAGGAATCGTGGTTTCGAATGTCGCAGTGAATGGGTTAAAAATACATCGATCGTTGTTCGCTAACGAAATGTATCGACCAATGTATGTAATCAAGGTCAGTGACGCCAAGTCGCCAACCGATAGCGACTTGCGAAGTTGCGAGTCACGTCACGTTGCGACCAAGAAATATGTTTATAACATGGGATAAAGTAATTGTATCTAATTTTTTTTTATTTCATAAATGGAAAGTGTTATTGATTCTGAACGATACCTGAAAATTTGGCCGGTGACCAAAATGTAACCCTGTATATAAATTAATGAATATCTTGTTAAAGACAATCATGAGATAGTCCTAATTGCTGATGTTACGTCGTTTATTATTAAACATAAGCGGCAACAGATTAATTGCGATGAGGTAAATAGGTATCTCTCAATGATGGTACATTGGTTACGCGTTAATAATTTATTACTGAATAGTAAAAATATAAAATGTATTAAATTTACTTTACCTAATGTTAAACAGGTTCCAACCTATGTACCTACTACCTTCTGTTAAATGGCGAAACTCTCGATCTAGTGGACTCTACAATTTTCCTAAGAATAACACTAGATTCTAAACTTCAGTCGGGTCTCCATATCACCAAGCTTGCGAATAGACATAGTTCGGCAGCATTAGCGGTTGAAAAAATTAGACAAATCTCAGATGAATACACTGCAAAATTAGTTTATTTTAGTTACTTTCATAGTATTATGGTCTTGCCGCCTGGCCTCACTGAGACATGACGGATACATTCTCTAGCTTTTGTTTTCGTCGCTCACCGCTTGCCTCGCCGCTCACCGCGCCGCAATTCGCACTGCTGTTACATAAATGCTGCTGGGGAATGGACATAAATACTATTTTCATGCTGCAGAAGCGAGATATTCGTTCATTTTACCAACTAGCCTCTTATATATCACTTCTTTGATTATATACACGTGTACCTATGTATATAATCAAAGCATCACTTAGAAATAAATTTAAGGACATCGGTATACTGACTGTTTACTCTCAATACATTTTAAATAATGTCTTGTATGTAAGAAAGAACATTAGTGAATTCGGTACGAAAAATGATAATCATGATAGGAATACGAGAAACAGGCACAAATTAGATATATGTACCAATTCATAAGCCGCGTACTAGCCCAGTCATATTAGGTAAAAAAAGGGGTCAACCTCGGAATGAAAGATAATAAGCTGCAAATTGGTATGAACCTTTGTTTTGTCATTCTAAATGTTGTCTCAAAAGTCACAATCGTTATCGTGTCCGCGTCTCAAGATATTCAAGGTCAAAGGTCACAAAAATCGGTTTTTCGCGAATATCTGGCTTCCTATCGGTTAAATGAGATTTGCATTTATTATAAAAGTTGTAGGCTATAAAATTCCCTACAACTTTTGTTTAAACTTTTTTTTCATACGACCAACCGTTTTGAAGGTAGAGCGCGAAGAGTGCACATCGTACAGTCATATACGGCCTAATGCAAGGTCAAGCGTGAGTTATGGTTATCAGTACGTTATAAAGTCAATTATTTACTTGGAAGTTATAATTATTAAACAATGCCTATTATTTATGTACTAACTATTAATTATTTATATTTAATTAAAGTAAGTAACTTGATTATTTATATATAATTATTCATATTTAACTAACTAAAGTTTTGACCAATATCCTCGTACTAAAAAGCACATTTTATTTTTACACGCATTCAGTGGCTGTGACACGACTTCTGCGCTATTTAAAAAAGGAAAAAAAACTGTTACTAGAGCATTGGAAAAAATTCCTGATTTAGATAAACTGGTGGAAGTATTTCAACAAGAAAACTGCCCAAAACAAACATTATTAGAAAATGGAGTGCGCATCTTGTTGGCATTATATAATGCTCCAAAATCTGAGGACAACATTGATCATTTCCGCTACACGCAATTCATCAAATTTACAAAACTAAATAAACCTGTACAACTGTCAACACTTCCACCAACAAGTGTAGCAGCTCATCAACACATAAAACGTGTCTACTACCAGATTCAATCGTGGTTAGGGAAGGACTTAGAACCTCAAGAATGGGGCTGGATGCTTGAAAGTGAAATCCTGGAGCCCATACGAACGTTATTACCTCCAGCACCAGCCGAACTACTAAACGTAATATTTTGCAATTGCAAAAATGGTTGTGGTTCCCGCTGTGGATGCAGAAAATCAGGGCTACAATGTTCTTTAGCTTGCGGCCAGTGCAACGGACAAGCTTGCCTCAACGCTTCACTGTATCCAAGTAATCCCGATGAAGAAAATACATATGATCCCGATATTCTGGAAGGTTTGGAGATGAACATGACAGATAATGAGGATGATGACAATGAATTGAACATTTTTGAGCGACAAGAAGAAGAAGACGACGAACAAGAAGAAGATAATTAGCTTCCATTTCCAATTTCATTACAATTAAAATCAACAAAGATACTTTTGATATTTGAACTCACATTTTGATAAATGTATATTATGCCGTATTTAATAATAAATAAAAATATGTGTAAAATATATACTCTTACTATCATTTTAACTTAAAATAAAACTAAAATATATAATCCAGAATTAATAATATTTTATACTTAAATAGTTAAATGAATAAAATGAATAATTATATATAAATAATCAAGTTACTTACTTTAATTAAATATAAATAATTAATAGTTAGTACATAAATAATAGGCATTGTTTAATATTTATAATTTCCAAGTAAATAATTGACTTTATAACGTACTGATAACCATAACTCACGCTTGACCTTGCATTAGGCCGTATATGACTGTACGATGTGCACTCTTCGCGCTCTACCTTCAAAACGGTTGGTCGTATGAAAAAAAAGTTTAAACAAAAGTTGTAGGGAATTTTATAGCCTACAACTTTTATAATAAATGCAAATCTCATTTAACCGATAGGAAGCCAGATATTCGCGAAAAACCGATTTTTGTGACCTTTGACCTTGAATATCTTGAGACGCGGACACGATAACGATTGTGACTTTTGAGACAACATTTAGAATGACAAAACAAAGGTTCATATCAATTTGCAGCTTATTATCTTTCATTCCGAGGTGAAAGCCCTAATATGACTGGGCTATACAGACATTGCGAGGCATGCGTTGCGAATGGTTCGTCTTGCAAACCTCGGGATGTGAGGACGTGTGTGCTCACAGTGAGCAGTCACGTCGTACGATCGTTGCAAACGCCTCGGTGCGAGCCGTGCGCTCCGTGTGGACGGACAGGTGTTATTTGCTTTACTACTGACGAAAGCCGTGCGTAGTTGTTCGCGTGATCAGCTTGAGCATGTGTCGTTCCGAACGCATGTACAAATGCACCGCCGCCGTATGCGTCAGGTTGAGGCATACGTGACGAACCATTCGCGACGCACGCCTCGCGATCTCTGTACGCGCCTTTAGACTTAATGAAGTAAGGAATTTCTTTCGGCGGCAATGCATACGCCTCTACAATAGGATCCCAAAAAGCGTTCGAAATAAAAGAAAGATTAAGAAATTTAAAAAAGTTGTTAAAGAGTGGTTAGGTATACTATATGGTAACAGATTTTATGACAAATGCCACATCTTGGGATTAGTACCTTCTTCCCAGGCTGTTTCTGTTTCAAAATTATAGTAAATTGATAAATTGTACATTTATAACATACAGATGTAATTTTACTTTCATTTTTAATCGCATCATGAGTCCCGCTGAGTTTGTTTCGCCGATTCTTCTCAGGACAAGGCTAGGGTTGAACAGATGGTAGATGTAGGTATTTGTTAACGTATGTTTGTATTTCTCTTTTGAATAAAAACTTTTTCATTTTCATAGGCCGCACGAAACGAGACAGCACAGCTGCTGTCACTACACCGGTTTTGTGTAAGCGAGAGGTATCTCCCCGGTCATGCTGGCGCAATTTGGCTACATGCATGTATGCAGTGTGGCACTATATGTTACTAAAACGTTCGAATCTTTAGCTGTAATTAGGTATATCATTAAATAATAAGTCCTTGAATTAAAACAAATAATATATTCAAAGGCTTTGCATAACTAAAATGCCATGCCATCATAAATAAGTCTTTTTTTCAATAACAATTAATACTTAACACATTATTTAATTATACATGTATATAGTAGAGCATCAAATCACATAATTATCATTTGCTAGCTAAAATATAGTGATAATCATTATTGCATTTTTTACACAAGTACCTACATTTCTTATGGATTGGATAAATAATTATATCTGAAAATAGAAAGTTTTTTGGACATTTACATATATGTATAGGTATCATATTTTTTCCTTAACATTAAGAATATATTTTTGACCGACTTCGGATTTGTTTCAGTCCTTTGTTATTACAATATATCTAAATATTGTATGTAAATAAATTTGTCATGTCATATGAAAATAATCATATTAAGAGTCAGGCTCTTAAATTCACAAAGATAAGATTGTTCCTACATTTTTGACCCCAATGAGGGTAGCTTTTGTTAAGAAAGTTTAGCTATGGGGTTGGGGCTTGCGTCCGTGAACGCCACTGAGCGCGCATGCCGCCGGGTATTCATTAGACAACATTTCATTTACCGTGAAAAGTTTTTCGAAAACTTTTCTGTTTTCCAATCCAAGCGAGTGTACGAAGGCTAAGAATTTATTTATAGAAATTATGAACATGAAATACTGTTGTCTAAGTGTTTATTAGCAAATGTGGCTAAATGAATAACCGGCTTAAATCTCCCTTTTGTTGTGATTGAGTAGCACGTTGTGCATGCGCGCGAGTGCGGAGGGATGCGGGGGTGGGGCGAAGGGGGATGGGCCTACAGCTTGGCGGGCGTGGCTTGCAGCAGTACGTCGTGCATGCGCGAGAGCGCGGCCTGCAGTGCGGCGCGGTAGGCGGGCCCGTCGGAGCCGGGATGCGCGCGGAAGGCGGCGGTGGCCAGGTTGATGTCGGCGGCGCGCGGGTTGTAGCACGTGGCGTAACCGTCCGCCACCAGCGGCCCGTAGCACATGAACCCATCGCACCTACACGCCACCTGCACAAATGTGATCTTGTGAGTTTATCTATGTCTTACAAAGTCTTCAATTTATAAAAAAATATTAAATATACAACAGTTTTAGTTTACCTGACTGGTAGATATTCGCATGTTGACACTTCTTGTATATCCAGGGTCAGAATATAATTTTGGAATTTCCATAGAATTTTCAATTGCAGTCAATTTCAAACCCAATAAGTGTCTGTCTACTCCCAAACCTTGCAAGGCCTGTAAATTTAAAAAAAAATGTCAATATTGATACAGTAGGAGTTACAGCCACCGCACACATGCAACTTTTAGCACCGGCGATCGACAATTTAGTCGCTTTTTAGTAGCTGAATGCAGTATATATATGCAATACCAGATGCTCTCCACCGCACACTTAAAAACGCCGAACGCGCTTTGCGACTAAATCGAACTACGAGTGTTGCCGATTCAAGCAGAGCAGCCGCAAAACTGCACGATCTGATACCGCGACTGAACGCAAGGCCTCGCTAAATCATAATGCAGTATCGATGCAGTCGCAAAATCGCCGATGTTAAAAGTAGCGTGTGTGCCCTCGCCCTTATCACTGTTTTAACATCATAATAAGTATATTCATATTGATTTATCACCATTAGATAAGCTATAGTAATCTAAAAGTCATACTTCATTAGCGTTGCCGATACTTAATTTTATAATTATGCTTAGAAATCAAATTATATGCATATTTAAGCCATTTTCAGAGCTACTAACATATTTTATCTAAAATCTTTAGATAGGATATTTTTTTTTAATCACGGTGCCCGTGATTTAAAAAATATATCTTATCCTATCCGCGTGATAAACTTAAGATAAGAAGAGAGAGATTTAAGACCGCCGGGTTCACCATCGGCGGCTTTAGAAGCTTTTTGTTTTCTACTTCCATTTAAATTGTTATCTATGACAGACCAGCAAACAATTATAGATACTCCATTATATATAGGTATACAAATTTTTATATAATCTTACTGTACCTATCTATTATTTTATTAATCAATAGAAAATTTATTTATTGTAAAACTACAGGTACCTACCGATTAAATTGGGATACACAACATTCAGCTAAAGTACCTACCTATGTTTATTGCATGATTAATATACTAATAGTTATTATGCATATTTGAGGTATTATTTAAGCATATTTCCATTTACTATGTGTAGGTATTCCATTTCTGTTTAAACCTTCGTTCCTCCAAGTATATTTTTTTCTGCATTTTTTTGCCGTTATCAAAGTAATATACGAATATATTGGTGTAGGTAAAGATATGATAAGATTTCATATAAGTGATAACTATAGGTTTGTTACATTTTTAATAGGTTGAGAAACAGATGAAAATAGGAGTTAAATATCTGTTATAAATATTTGTACCTAAGGCTTTTATTTTTTTTATTTTCTCACTGTGATTTTTAGACAGACATAGTAACCAAACATTACTAGTTTCAGTCAACATTTTGTACAAATTTCATGTTATACGCCTTACTCCTACTAGGTGTGTAGCATGATATTTGGTTCAGAGCCAGTGCTTATTTTGCGTGATATTTAAACCAGTCTTCGCTGATCTAATTAGGATGGGAATAAATTTCAAAAAAGAACTGGAAAATGGTTTGTAACGACTCCAATATTGTACGTCATAATATATAAACTGATGTTTTGGTCACCGCACACTTATTAACGCGGAAAGGGAACGTAAGCGTATCGCCCCGCGCCGTTCAGTATTCTTTGTATGAAACTGTATACTGCAACACTAATGGAGAACGTAACGTAATCGCCTCGCCTCGAAAAGGGAAGGCGATATGTTCACGTTCCCTTTCCGAGTTGATAAGTGTGCGGTGACCATTATGTATATGGCAATTACCTGAACTGTATAATCCTTATGGGATTTAATAGCCTTGTGCATGGCGGCGACCTTATCTTTGGCAGAGAGCCGGTCGTCGAGCATCGCTTTGGCAAACTCGACGGACTCCAGCGAGCACGAGCGGATTGTCTCTGTGCGCCCGCCCTTGTACATGCGCGTGGCCGCCGACTCGTAGTGGGCGCCCGGAGTTTTGTGCAAACTGTGTGTGCAAATATTCATTTGATATGAGTTTTGTACAATTATCTTTATTTTTTATTTGTGTGCGTGTGTAGGTATGTCCCTTAACTCCTCCTAAGCGACTGGACCGATTTTGACTATTTTTTTTTGTGTCTGTTGAAGGGGATTTGGGAATGGTTTAGATTCACAAATCCATCGGGCGGCTAGTTTCACATAAATATTTATTTAATATCGGAGAGTAGGAACGGATTGTCGATGAAACAGTGCTTTAGCAAGAGGGCTAGCTCACCTAATATCACCGTGAAGACAGATAAGTTCCCGTATTTTATGTGAATATATATATGATTCTCATATATCTCATATATGATTCCAATGGCTATGAGAAAAGGCGGTAAACGCATCTGCATAATAATTATGTCTCAATGGGCGTCGGTTATAAAAGGCTCACTAGAACAAATTTTAAAATATCGACGTCATTATCGTTGGTACTATCCTTAGATATGTAAAGATGCGGTGATGTCACAGCCGAAGTGGAACGTTATTGGCAAAAGAGCAGCACCGTTCACATCCGTTCTCAGTTTATAATTGACAAGCGTAGATGTTACATCTCCATATTTTTCCAAAATGTCTAGCTGTTCAGTGGTTGTGTGCAAAATAAGTAGATTAAAGAATTACAAGAATTGTGGCGTCACCATCGATAAGTACTAAAAATTACATTTAATTTAGATTCAATTAAAAGCTAAAAATATTAGACCAAAAATGTCATCTAAATTGCAAATAGATCAAAAGTTTTAAACATGATAGATACATTGCCTGTTAAGTATTGCCCTTATTATATCATCTCCATTCTGAACACGCAATGTAGGTAAGTAGTAACGTCACAAAAAAGCCGTAAAACCAGGCGTCCGTCACTCGCTCAAGACCACGCCACGCGTTTTATGCCTACCGTTTCGACTATATATCCTTTTTTTTTATTTTATGGCTCTTTTTGGATTTTATGTTTTAAAAATGTTGTCCGTTTAAGCTCACACATAGTTCGAAGCGGGCCATTGTGTTTCACACCACGCGCTACAGCTGGCTTGTTTCAATGTTGTGAATTTCACGGACGATATTTTTTTTCAACTGGGCAACAGATTGAGGGTTATTGTCGTAAACTTTGTTTTTGGGATCCAAGGATCTCGGTGGCCAGGGAATGTCAACAAAGCGGTTTATTAACTCTTGTGGGAAATGTTCAAAAGCAAAGTAATGGACATTGTAGTGGTATGCGGTGTGGCTCCGTCTTGCTGAAACAACGTATGCGAAGAATAAGAAGGAAGTAGCAAAGCTCGCAAATTCGGTAAAAAATATTCTGTGATAATGCGTCCATAATTGTCACTGTTCACATTTATTGCCTGTCCTCTAGAATTTTCAAAAATAAATAGGTATATATATATTGGTCTATCTATGGTACTGTCCCAGTAATTGAATCACTACGGGCTATGACAAATGATATGGTTATTAATCTGACAGCGTGATACATCCTTTGGGGCAATATATATTTTCCCATTCATATATTGCGAAACTTTTTTAATGTATTAAACGGTCAGACATTGAATAGTTGCACAGCGCACTGTACCTGTAAAAAGCATATTGCATTGCTATTTGTATGAAACTGTCAGGGCTCATCTTCTGTGTTTTTATAAAGTCCTTTCCAAATTGATCAAATTTAAAACAGTTGAGCTCCAAGTTGTCCGCTAATCTGTAAAAGAGATAAATACGTCGTGATAAATGTTACGGAAATTCAGAATAATATTTATGCTAAGACAAAATATCCAAAATACTAACTTGTCTAGATTCACCTTAGCAGTTTCGATCATCCCAGCGACCTCAGAGTTTACATTGAATTGTAAAAGCGCTGGTGTTTTTGGACTAGAAGACGCCTTGCCAACGGGCTTCTGCTTATCTCTTAAAACAAAACAATCAAATAAAGAATTGTCGCGCAAATCGTCTTTTAACGAAATTATTAATACTATTAACAGTATATTATTATTACTACTAACAGTACACTATAATTAATACACTAATAGACCGGTATCTGGAAGTTGAGGTCCCAGAAGTTTGTGTTACAACCCGGAAAGCATGTTCTAATTATGCCTACGAATGTCGTCTCATCGGCAGAATGAGACAATAGAGTACGCAATACGCGTGTCTACGCATACATATGTGCACTATAAATAGTGCTGCGCAAATAGCGGATATCGAAAAAATAAAGCGTAGAACCGACGCGCAGTGGTTCCATGTTCTCTAAGAGTGAGGGAGAGGTTGTCAACCCGGTCGCGTTGACCCAATTTAGATCAAGTGCAGCATGGCACTACTTACATGTAATTGATGATGAAATCGGTGAGAACGGCAATGGGCTGCCCTTCGGCGGGCGAGTGCTCGTACGTGAGGCCGGTGATGCCGTCCGCGCCCACTATGAACTGGAACAGACACGACACAAGTTATTGTTATAGTCAGCGCGTCTGTGTGCGCTCGCCACTTGATCTACAACAAACATTAGTGACGCACTGTAGTAGCAAGTCCCAACAGTATCCTAAAAGCATTGTTATACTGGCCTCGCAAGGTGTTGAAGTCCGCTTGGTTGCTCGTATAGGATGACTGACAATATGCCCGGAAGAGATCTGCCGTAACCACATGGCCGAGGTATTTTAACTTGTCTACCAAATGCCATCTAGTACAATTGGAGGTACTTTGACACCTCACTTTTATTAGAGCTGTACATGTGACCATTCTTCGCGACATATTGTTTACACTTGGTCCTGAATTAAAGGAGACCTCCGATCGAGGGGTAGAGGCAGTAGAGTAACTATACCGCTCGAGGCCGGTGGTAAACTTATCGGATAGGCCCTCCAATATAAAGAACTTTTTTTTTATTAAATGTGTATGAATATGTATAAATGTTGAGAGTTGGGATTCTTTCTGAAAGGGGGCCCTTTCCTGCTGGGGGCCCGTTTTGCCGACTTGCCACCCTGTAGTTACGCCACTGGTCTGAGGGTACCTGCACAGTCTTGTCGAACCAGCGGTTGGCGCCGTTGTGCTCGCTGCCGGCGCCGTGTATGGTGTGCGCGGCGGCGAGCGTGCGTTGCGCATCCGCCTCCCGCTCCCACAGCCCGCTGGCGCCGTCCAGACACAGGACCGCCAGGCTCTGCTCGACGTCGCGCAGGCTGGCTCGGTTAGTCGCGTCTGAGTTACATATCATCATAACATTTTCACAATATTTTACAAAAATATAAATTTATATTAATAAAATATAGTGGATGTTAAGTAGGTGGAAGGAAAATATTAAACTTCTATCAAGAAGTGACAATACACTCCATCAGTACATAATATGATCAATACGTGGTAATAACAATTAATACGTGGTAATGTCTGGTCGTCAGCGGAAATAATGGGACAGCTGTAATAGCACGTACAATTTTTTTCTGATTGCTGCTTTACAGCCGATTAGGCCAGCAAGATCAGGGTGGTAATCTCTCTCATTATTCCTACACAAAGTGACAACCATAACTTCACGCCGGTGTCAAGTTTCATGCGGTTTGTGGGAGTCCTGTAGGCAATGTACCTGCATAACACTGCAGATCTTAATGAGCATATCTAATTAGCCCCGTATTTCACATATATTAAGAAGTAATGGTCTTTAGTTTCTTAGATTTCATATCTACAAATAATTTAAGAAATAAATATAAATTTACTTTTAGTCATTATCTCGTAAGCTTTCGCCCACGTATCTCTATTCTCTGATGTCAATATACCGATCGGATTACTGCTGGGGCTGGCTGACATGTTTATCACATGTTCCAATGCTTTTACAATTTGATCCTCATTGAGTTGCACTCCATCATCACCCCAGAGATCTACATGGAAAATCTAAAACAAAAGAATTACTATAGGTACTTTCGAATTCTACTTGGTGTACCATTAATTATACAATCTGTGATGTGATCTGTGAGTTGCGACTTATAATATTTCATATTCTAAGTAGCTACCATTTATAAATTTTCTTTGGCACATAATATTGAGGCAAATTAATAAAATTGTATAAAAAAAATACTTACGTGGTTATTATGTATAACAGTGACGTATTTACTATTGTTGTATGATAGCTTGTCTCTTTTTTGCCATGGTATGCGGCATGTACCAAATATCTTCTTGTATTGACCCATGTCCAATGGATTCTTACCCATCATTTCAACAGGAATCTGGTCACTGCAATATTAATTCCTCAAATTTTTATGTGACAATGTTATTTTTCACGTAACAAATGCAAATAGGGGACTGATTTGAGTGGTAGTCTGCTTAACAAAATGATGCGACGGAAATTCATAGAAATAGTTCGAACGCTCCAACACAATAGATATATCTGACTGATTATTCCGAACATTAAGAATCTTACCATTGACAGTTGTGATAATACTATGCTCAATATTGATATATTTTGTCTTCTCTTAAATAAATACATATTTACAATAAATTACTTTTAGATGTTTTTTTAATAGCATAAGGGGCAAACGAGCAGGTGATATTTACTACCGCTGTCCATAGACATCCGTAAAACTCAAGTCTTTGCAGGCGCGTTGCCGACCTTTTAAATAAGAATAAGCTCTTTGAGCTCTTAGATGTGTAGCATAATGCACGCCATCAATGGCACGTTGTAATATGGAACATGTACTTTTACTATGTATCATCTTACAATTGCAATAAATGATTTTGATTTGATTTGATTTGATCTTTTGTCGAAAAACCCCAAGTCGTATTGGTTCGGAAATACTCACTGTGGCAGCACATTCCACAATGATGTTGTGAGCGGTAAAAAGTTCCCCCTGAAACGCACAGTTGTAGACTTTGGGACATTGAGGTGGTGGCAGTGGAACTTGGAGTTCTGCCGCGATGTCCTAAACTGGAACTCCGCTGTAGGTATTAACTCGAAACACTCGTCATTGTAGATACGGTAGAAGATGCAGAGCGAACCAACATCTCTCCGTAACGCCAGAGAATCAAGCCGTTCGGATATACACTGGTCGTCAACGATTCAAGTCGTTCTACGTTAGATGCGGTCAAATGTAGTAAGTTGTTATTGAGGGCTTCCGGCCCAAATGTGAGAGCAATCTCCATGTGCGATCGGACTTGCGCTTTGTATAGTTGTAGCACATGCGCTGGCATGAAGTACTGCTTCGCCCTGCTGAGAACACCCAGGTTTTTGGAGGATAATTTAGCCTTCGCTTCCAAGTGGCCGCGGAACTGAACGTTACTCGATATGTCGACACCAAGTATTAGCGGCAGTTAGAGGAGTATTCTCAAAACGAGGGTATACGAGGAATGGGGTTTTTTTTAGCGGTAAACGCGCAAACTTGTGTCTTGGGGTTGAATTGGACTAAATTTAGTCGACCTCATTCCGAAACTTTGTCCAACTAAGATTCGACTTCAGACACAAGCTTGTTCTGATACTCGGTGACGTATTCCCTTGGCGAGGAACGAAAAAAGCGCGTGTCTCTGAGGGAAGGCGCACTAATTTCTTGCCAATTTTACCCACGTATTCCGGTCGATTGCTCTTTTGAACGACCTGGTCGCGTAATTATACTCCTTTTTGAATGCGCTGGTTTGTTCATCCTGGGATGCTGCCGCAGAAGCCCAGGCCCGGTACCGCGGCTTATAGCGCAACGATAATCTTCAGGAGCGCCTCAACCAGTGGTTCTTAACCTTTTTGTCCTATGGGACCTGACAAAATGTTCTTTATACCGCAGACCACCCTAACTGGGTGGTCCGTGGCATAACGATTTTTTTTTTTATAGATCTGGAGGTACTGGCATGGCTCCTGGACCACTTGAGATGATCCATGGACCACTAGTGGTCCGCGGATCACCGGTTAAGAACCACTGGTCTAAACCAAGGCTGCTTACCACCAATGGGTACTGTCGAGTGTGGAATTAAAAGCCACATCAGCAACAGGATTAGGATCATCCAGCGTGAAGCAAATCCGCCCCCAAGATGAAAAAAAAAGCGCATCCCGTTCCAATCTGCCGACCATCCAACATATTTTAAAACCATGCTTACTTGTCAATAAGTGATTTATAATCCAGAGCCGCAAGCAGGGTTTGTGCTGCATATCTCAGTTGTTCCTGTTGGTTATTAAACTTGCGAAAAGGGAATACTAAGCCGGGACTCGAAAAAACAACAACTGGATCACGATATTCCAAATAAGCTGTATTCAACCACCATTCTTCCAACCAATTTTCATGTTTTTCAGATCTTTTCAATAGTAAATCCTGAAATCAAGGACACACGTAACAATTAAGATATCTTCTTATTCATATTTATAGGACTTCTGGTAGCTCACCTAATAGTAAACAATCCTACTAATATTATAAATGCGAAAGTTTATATGTTTGTTCGTTTGTTTGTTATTCCTTCAAGCAAAAACAGCTGAACCGATTTTCATGAAATTTGGCACATACATAGAGGGTAACTTGGATTAACACAGGATAGTTTTTATCCCGAATAAATGTTCCTATGGGCAGCGCCGGATCTAGGGAGGGCTAGGGGGGGCTATAGCCCCGGGCCCCGCGAGTCAAGGGGGCCCCATGTGTCAAGAAAATTAATTTTCAGATATTAAAAGTAATAAAAAATATACCTAAGTATATTAAATCAGATTTCAAATTCAACAAGGACACATTATTGCAATAACTATTTATTATTATTCAATATTAAATGTACAAGAATTTGTGAGACAAAAAGGCAATACATCTCAACCATTAAATGCATAAAAAATAATATATCACAACATTAGCCATTGCTATTAAAAAATTTTAAATTAAATTTATTTTATAGGTACAATTTGAAGTCTATTTTTAAAATAAATTACTTATTTAATGGTTAATATGTGATTTGTTAAAAGTGCATTCGGCAGCGGCAAAAAAGGAATGCCTTTTGAAGGCTACGGAATTTTGGTCTGATGAATGATACAAATAACAGACGATCCTAGAATGTAACGACACTCTATATACCACGGTAATTATTATCGTTACAACAAGTAGCCATTTCACCCAAATGGATCTTCCATTTGAGTAAAATTGGCAAAATAAAAAAGCTTCCTAGCTCCCTAAAAACGGAACAAAAGCCAATTCTACCAAGGTCCCTCACACCTATAACCTGGAAATCTTTAAATCGAGGGTGAGTATGTACCTTCTAGGCATGCGTGCCCCATCGTCGGCCAAGTCTACACTTTCCACCAGGTGAGACAGTGACCAAACGCAAGCCTATCCAGTATAAAAAAAACTGGAATATGCAAAGGACCCAGAAGCATCATATTATTCGTTAATCCCTGGCACCCTTAGGTACCTCTATCTTACAAGCTGCTGCTTTACCTCAACGCTTAACCTTACATAGCACAACATACGTTCTCTAAGTTATTGTGGTAGCTTTGAGATTCTCTTTCTTTTTGGACCTTGTTTTTTGACGCAGTTGACGCAGGGGAATACATTTAGGTATGAAACCTAGGAGCCCGGGTGGCCCCTAGGCCAATGTCGGACTCGACATTTGGGAGTGCAATATCGACTAAACCCCTGCGGGTGCAGGCGGCTATAATTGGAGGGTCCCGAATCTAAAACGGTCTCTGAAAAGGCCAGATTTATCCTCCTTGGAGACGGTCTGGCTGCCATTGAATAGTCTCTACTACGACGTCCGAACTATACAATGGGGTCAAATTGCCAACCTGCCCCTAGGGCCCTGTAACCAATGTCCAAATCGGACCCGCTACTCATTCCAATCCAAGCCACCCTCTGCTGATTCAGAGGGACGGGGGAGTACCCCGAGTCAAGCTGCTCTTAGTCTGGCCTCTCCCATCAAGTCTGTCCGGTATAACTAGTCCTGCCCTGCATACCCTCAGTGATCATAGAGAAAAGCCACGCAAGCCCACCAACCACGACAAGGTGGCAGCATCTTCTGGGGAGTTCCATTCGGACGTGAATTAATGCTGCGGAAACGAAGAGTCCAATACCGCATCATCTGATTGCTCTGATTTTTCGTCGGGCAGCTTGGGGTCGAAAGGGGGTACCGATCTCTCTCTCGGTTGAAAGACATGCACCTCGATATGAGAGAGATTATAATAACTAATTTAACTATTATTATAATGGTCAAACGGATCGACCTCTCCCGACTCTGTAATCGATAGTAGCTCGCGCGCGGTAACGAAATGGCCTTGGCGTTGACGTGATCTTTTTCTCCTGGAGAAAATCATTGTCGGGATCGCTATAAGAAGTTTCACATTATCGCCATTCTCCAAAATTTCCAAATTTTGGACTACTTCTTAGCAGGGAAAAGTTCTAAGCTGCTACAGTAAGTAAGTAAAATACAGTAGTATCAAAAGCCGTTGACGAGTTTGTAACTTTCTGTATTTCAAAAAGGGCATCACAAAATTACTACTGCGCAGGCAGGGAAGCATTGCTGACATAGGTGCATATTTTTATTAATATTTTACATTACTTTGATAAACAAAGACAACTTGTTGAATAAGTAGGTAGGTATCTATCTACTTGCGGCTGTTTGCTTAAAGCTACTGAAATCTAAAAAATTATTTCTCGATATCACTTAATTTTAATCACATAATTGCAAATTACCGGAATGTAATGCTGAAATACTTCAGGAATACGTGAAAACTTATAAAAATACATACAGTATAGTTGTGGGCATTAATAATATGCATTTTTTTTTGTTACTCAAAGTACACGTAATTATACTATTCATTTTATAATATTATACTATGACGATAATTTTTGTGTCCATTAGGGGCCCCTTTTTTACTCCCAGCCCCGGGCCCCGCCAGAGCTTAATCCGGCGCTGCCTATGGGATGCCATGTAATGATTTTCTGTTTTCCACGGGATCGAAATTTACGCGGTTGAAACCGCGTGACGCAGCTAGTAATAATACAATATTTAGTTGATGATGAATGAAAAGGCATTGAGTATTATTTAAAACTATTTCATTGAATTTGATTTAAATGGTCTTCTAATGCAACATGCATATTTATGAAGTGAATGCAAATTATGAGAGAGATTGGATTTAGCTTCTGTATAGTTTTATATTTGTTATTTGCATATGTATAAATAACATCATTAAATAAAACTAGTTAATGTGAAAGACATGTAAACAAGGTCTATTGTGACTTAAATATAAAATTAACAATTATATGTTGCAGTAGGTGTAATGTTGTAATAATCTCTTTCGGAATTTCATAAACTACTACAATAAATAGTACCTACTTTCATTTATGTGTCATTTATTATTCCTATACAACAATATAGTGTTTAGTTAAGTTCATAATTATCACACATTAAAAAATATAAATGACACTACTAGTGGCCAACATAATTTGGATTTGCAACTATATATTTTATGGCTCCATTGTCTAAATCAGATTTTAAAAGCTTGGAAAGCTCACTAAAGAACTTACATATTTTAAGTTCTAAATTATTTTAATCCTAGTAATTGATACCTGGATTCCAGTAATCAGGGTAAACAATACTTCTTCTTAAAAACAAGAAATAAGGAAATAATTCTTTACTGAGGGCTGAAAAGTACATACATCATGTAAATCAAAAAATTTAAGCAGTAGATGTAATGTTTTCCTCTGTAGTGACAATATTCATTTATAATGTATGCTTAATCAGTATCTATATAGGTACAAAATTTTGACTTGATTTTAACTGCCTCCTGGTCTAGGCGTAAACATGTTCAACCACAGACATGAGTTCCTGGGTTCGAATCCCGGGTCAGACCAAAAACTGTTATCAGGATTTTTCAATTTCTAATAACACTCTGGAGTCAGGAAGTTGGCCGTGTTACACCCGCCTGTGCCACGGAGAGCACGTTAAAGTCATGATGACTACAACAGGTACTAAATATAGTTACAACCACAAGCAGGTAATGAAAACCCGGATGGAATTTCCTTTTAAAGAATAGAGGGAATTCATATAACTATGAATGCTATTATCCTTGTTTTATTATTAATTTACGAGACTTTCCTGTTTATGTCGGTACTTTTGTGAGTTGTTCTTACAGTTTTGTACGCAGTTCAGATTTAGAGAATTTAACTAAAATATAAAAATATTTTGAAATAAAGTTAAAAAATTTCATGTGGGAAGCCATTTTTGAGGGTGCATTCCCTGCACAAATTCCACACTGCGCTTCATTAACACACAAGCCTATTTTCCAGGCAAAGATTTGGTAGGCATTACTACTATTCATTTGTTCATTCAAAAGCTAGACGTTAAAAAATATATGTTCAATTTTGTTTTTTTTTGTCGACCGTAGCAATGAACAATGTAGGATCTTTATTTTTATGATTTTCTTTTTAATGCAATTAACGTTTAAAAAATGCTTTAAAAATGCTCGAATCTTTGTTTCTTTCAAGTTTGATTTTAGGAATTCAATATTTTGAGAGAGCATTTTTTAAGCACTTTTAAGACCTTACAAACACAGCAAATAGCAAATCTGCTTTGCATACACATTTCTGGAATTCAAGAAAAAATCAGGGGTACAGCCTCTTTTTTAAGCTATAAAAATTTGAAGTTTGCAGGTTTTATAAAATCACTTATGATATTGAAACAAAACACATTACTGTTGTTTGCCTACTTAATTGAGTGTGTGCACATTTATGCAAGTGATGTTCTTATTAACTTTTCGGGTACCGCGGACGTCTTAAGACGCTTCAAAAAAAGGCAGTGAACACGTGTTCGGTACCGGAGGTTTTAATACATTACAAAAGAAAACACAAACCTGCAATTTTTGTCCAACACCACTTTCAAATTCTTTAACAATTTTAGTTGTAGCAGCAAATTCCTGGTCATTCAAAAATGGACGAACAGATCTTAAATATTTGTTTAATGTTTCTTGAAGCTTAGGAACGGGTAATCTAGGCAAATTCTGTACTGTTTTTGTAGATGTATAATTATTGAATATTTGTAATGAACTTGTATAAGGTTTTATAGATAAACCTCCACGGCCAAGCTAAAAAATATTAAAAACGAATAAACAATATTCTGTAAAAATATTATATAATAAGTACAATATGGAAAATGCTTTTCCTTACCAGTTTCAGTCCTTGAATCATTTCAAAGTCCTATAAAGAGAAATTAAAATATTACATACTTTTATTAAACTTATTAAAGGGCAAAGCTACCATATGGCAATATAAAATTGCTACAATAAAAGCTACAATAAAAAATATATTCTGTAAACTTACTTCGTTTTTAGAATTGGACTTTAGTACTACAGTACAGGAGGACATTAAATTGATTTTATTTTATCTTTTATTTGATAAACACAAAACGGCACGAGCTAAGACTATGGAAAGTGAAGGGGAACAATTACGTATACCTGTATCACCTACCGCTTACTGAATATGAATTAA
Organism: Calycopis cecrops; assembly: GCA_001625245.1. Lineage (NCBI taxonomy): Eukaryota > Metazoa > Arthropoda > Insecta > Lepidoptera > Lycaenidae > Calycopis > Calycopis cecrops. The sequence goes on from LUGF01026400.1 coordinate 490,327, forward strand.
AAAGTTAAAAACCAGTTTTTGTTTCAAAAATATTTCATTTATTGCCTGTTTTGCACTTCACGTAGAAAATATAAAAGGTAAAAATAATATGATTGTAAAAATATATCGTTACTATTCTTTACTTATCACTCGTTTTTTGATAAAAATTAGAAAAGCTTTATAATAAATATAAAATGAAATATTTACAGACAACCGCTGTATAGAATTAGAAATATCTATAAACATAAAATAATCAGTATTAAGAGTACGTTCCAAAAACCACAGCGAATATTGCTTATCGCTAAGAACATTTACAGCTGTCAAATCCATACTGCGCTAGTAATTTAACAACGGATCAGTAGTGAATTTCGGAACGCACCTCCATTTTATTAGAAATTTGTCAATGTCAAAAGTGACACCAAAACCAAAGACATTCTGTAAAAAAACTAGCCAAGCGTAGACAGTTTTTCTAGTATACCTATTACTTTGCTCTGTGACAGAGTTTCCTCTGTCTACGTAGCCAAGTCTCGATGGAGATTGGAGCTGCTTGTTTAACTCTAAAAACTAATGAAATCTAGACAAAGTCGTGCCATGTCTAATGTTCCTTACTGCGATTTCTTTATTATTATAGTTAATGTTGTGTGACTGGGCCGTTGACTTGTACCCAATAGCATGGCCGTCGAGACTTAGCTAGTTTTTTTACAGAATGTTTTTGGTGGGATTTTAGTTGTTTTTGTAGAAACGTGGGCCTTATTGATTTATTTTATTAGATTTTCGTATTTGACAGTTTTTTTCTTTTTAAAAGATTTTTATTATTACAAATCCTTCTTTTCTTTCACGATTAGTAAACAAGTTACCTAATTATTTATTATACTAATGCAAGTGATAAAATCACTTCGACATCCATAAATGTTTTTGTATGATTTGAAATTACTTGTTTTAGGTCTTTGAACAAGACAATACAATAATTACACACCCACACACACACAAACGCCTGCGCGCACATATAATGATGTGTGTATATGCGTACACGTAGTATAATTATTAGCAAAGTCGTTAAATAATCATGATATACTAGAAATATATAATATATAAATAGAGTGAGCGAATGACGGAAATGCGAAACTTAGCTTCGCTTAACTTCGGTACTAATGCCCGATTTACACGTATTAAGTAGTTAAGCAGGTAACAAAATTTTAACTTACCTTCAGGTACTTAATTGCATTGCATATGTCCAAACGTATATTGATAAGCTCTATAGTTCACTCAAGATGTACATTCAACATAGTAACAAGGTCATAAATTCTATGATTAAATTTATTTTGGGTGATGTTTTGGACATAGTTAAAGATCATCATAAGGGAAATCATAAGGGAAATAACCAAACCCACAAGACTGTGCATAGAAATGTAATTTATAGATGAGATCAGTATGGCGATAGTAGCACTTTATTAGCAACAAGAAAAACACGACAAATAAATAATAATTTAACCAGCTCGGGCTTATTCTTCAACACACTTATCCATTTTACTCATCTAGTGCATGTCCAAATGTGTCAAGTGACAAGCCCCGCCCACCAACTTAAGCGAAAAATAGAAATCATTTTTGGCATTCTGGTTCAGACACTCGTCTGAGACAGACCACTCGCTCCTTACAATTAGCCTTTTGCTATTGTAATAAGCGCCCAGCGTCGCTCCGAGAACAATAGCATTGTCCTTTTAAAGGATTATACTTTTGTTATCGGAGATCGCTGTTTCCGTTCCGAGTTTTTGTATCCGAATATACAATAGCTCTCGTTACACGTGTGCAGTGTTTACTGAGTGAAAAAAG
>LUGF01026400.1:533721-547704 GCA_001625245.1 Calycopis cecrops
CCAGCGACGCCGGCGCCCGCCGACGACCCGCTGCCCGCTGGATGGGAGATGAGATACGACCTTTACGGCAGAAGGTACCTTTTGTTTTTAATCGCTAATGCTCTCTCACTATAAAGCGAACAGGTTAGTTCTGTTGGTTAAGCTACAAGGTCTGGAAGCCTATCTTGATTGATATAATAAACAAAACATGCCCAATATTGATCGCATACCAAAATGCAAGTGGGCGAAGGAATACATTTTCTTTCATGTACCTATTTATACAGGAAAATTTGGAGCTATTATTCACGTATGTTTGTTTTCGTGTTTGAACTTAAGCTCAAAGTAGAACTGTCTATACTTTTTACAAAGTGTATTTCATTTTGACCGTGACAGGTCGTTGTCGAACCTTAAAAGTCAATTTATGCTACTTTGTGTTTCACCCACTTATACGATGCAGGTACTATGTGGACCACAACACACGGTCGACGTCATGGGAGCGTCCGCAACCCCTGCCAGCGGGCTGGGAGGTGCGGCGCGATGCGCGCGGCCGCGTGTACTACGTGGACCACAACACGCGCACCACCACGTGGCAGCGCCCCGACACCGAGCGCCTCGCGCGTTTCCAGCACTGGCGCGGTGAGCGGCGCCACGTGGTCGCGCAGGGCAACCAGCGCTTCCTGTACCCGCACCAGCCGCCCGCGCCCGCCGCGGACGCGACCGACGCGCCCTCCGGTACGTACGCGCCCGCACTGCCACTTCCAGCTCAGGCAACGATATAAAATATATGGTGTAGTAGTTAGCACTGAAGTATAAGTAGGTTCCATACTCATTCGTAGCTCGAGCGTTTTCTATGCACTTCAGGTTACAGTTGACTTGACGATGTAGTTTTAATCTCTACATGCAAGTCTATACAAAAAATATTATTTTGGATGTAAGAGAAACAAGATGAAATAGGTCATTATAAAAACAATTTTACTATGCCTAACGATAATGGCATGTTTGTTTTAAAACGATAAACGCTGTGTAAACCATTTATTACAATAGATCTCTGGGAGATTTCATTATAGAGTTAGGAATGTAATGAAAGTTTATTGTACATAACACTATATATTCACATTTAAAGTTGCATGAAGGTGATATGTTATCTGTTCGCACGTAATGTTTGCCTATACACATTTGTTATATTTGCGTATGAACTTGTACCATTTGTACACGTGATACAGGTTAAAGTACACAACGGCCGACTTCACGACAGTCGTGCGCGCATTTGATACTCCGATAATTAATTATATCAGATAAGACATCGCTATCTTATATTTATTAGTTTGTAATCGTTATTATTAGTATTTTTGTGTTTTTGCATATTCTAGTATAAATTAATTGTTTTGATAACCTCCATCGCTTTCATATTATGATTATTTATCTCATGATGAAAGCATCAAACGCCACTCTAGAAACTTATTGGCCTATTGGCTGGCTATAATGTATCTCAAGTTCAATAGCAATGAGTACGACGTATATTTCTCAAGTAAATAAAGATAAATCAATAACAAACACACAGCACGTCATCACGCCATTTTAAAAATCAATGTCTATAAAAGAATGAGAGGATTCATCGTAAAACAGAAGGTTCTTGTTATATGCATGAAAAGGGTAACTTAAAGAGTGTATAGTAATCATACACATACATATTTTAAATATATTATGTCAACTTTTGATACTTTAATTTTAGATTAGGTAAACCAGAAATGTCATTTTCATTTGTGGCTAGCTGTGATTATTATGTATAGTATATATAGTATTATTATATAGTAACCCCTAGTACCTATTATGTACACAGCAATTGCCAAAATTGCTGTGCCGTCGTGTAAGTAGCATATTTAGCAAGCAGATCGTGTTGTGTGCCGTATTCGAGTCCCACCGGTCGGTCGGAACAAATAATATTATTAGCAAGATTCTATTTTATTTCCTTCGCCTGGAGCTAAAAACTTAAGACACGGTACAGCATGAGTCAAAAATAACTTTTCCCGTTACCTACTGGTTCTGTTGGTAAAAATGCTAGCTAATTGACTAAATAATAATTTTAAATAACCTACCTACCTACCCTAGTATCCGAATTTCTGTGTTCCGTATATCCGTGCTTTTTATGCAGAACTAAGCAGCTGTAGTGGTCATTATTTTGTCGGACCTGAACTTATGAAGCCCAGAGCGGGATTTAGCTCTGGAGAGGCCCGGGGCTTGGAGAAAAAAGGGGCCCCTTTATGTGCACAAAAATGATCGTCGTAATATAATATCATAAAAAGAATAGCATAATATAGCGACCACAGCTGCTAGCGGTGCCGCGCGCACGAACTAGTCTACTTCGAGAAGCACCGATAACGCGGGCCCTTCGCACTCTTAACCGTATTGCAGACCAAACTGACATATTTGTTTGTTCTCTGAGTGAATTCGCCAAGATAGCGACTAAGATAATCTCCTATGAAACACAATAATTGTAAATAATAGTGTAATATTTCGAATCTAAATGTAGAATTATAATTTTTAAATCTGTTGCACTACTGAATTAGGTTACCCTGTAATAGTAGTTGTAAGAAAGGAAATAAACAAAGAAAGAAAGAAATAATTACTTGTACTTAGATTACCAAAAAAATAGCATATTCTAAATGCCCATAACTATACTGTATGTATTTTTATAAATTTTCACGTATTGCTGAAGTATTCCAGCATTACATTCCGGTAATTTACAATTATATGATTAAAATTAAGTGATCTCGAGAAATAATTTTAGAATTCAGAAATTTAAAAAATTAATTATTTAAATAAAAAATTTATAGCTTTTAAGAAACTGCCGCAAGTAGATATATTATACCTACTTATTCAACAAGTTGCCTTTGTTTATCAAAGCATTGTAAAATGTTAATAAAAATATGCACCTATGTCAGAAATGCTTCCCTCCAGTGGTAATTTTGTGATGCCCTTTTTGAAGAAGATCAGAAAGTTGCAAACTCGTCAACGGCTTTTGATTCTACTGTATTTTGAGCAGCTTAGAACTTTTCCCTGCTAAGAAGTAGTCCAAATTTTGGAAATTTTTGAGAATGGCGATGATGCAAAACTACTAATAACGATCCCGATAATTATTTTCTTCAGGAGAAAAAGATCAAGTCAAAGCAAAGACAATTTTAGTTGCTCTAGTTGCTCTGCCCTCGATTTCAGTCGCGAGGAGAGAGGGATGTAATTCATGAACGATGCTGTCCTTTTACCAATAACTTTCCACACCGGCCGTGCCGTTATAGCCTCTCTATTCTTTTTTGATATGTCGCTATCTGACATCTTGCTGGTGTTTTAAAAGTAACCCTGTATACATTGTGATAAATGTTTGTAGGTAGCGGCAGCGGTACCGCCGTCAGTGGAAATGCGGGAGCGGGGGCGGGAGCGGCGGCTNNNNGGCTGGTGGGCGGGGCGCCGCCGCACATCTCCGCGCCGAGCGCGGCGGCGCCGGGCAGCTCGAGCGACCTGCTTGGCGCATTGCCGGCGGGCTGGGAGCGGCGCGTACAGCCCGACGGTCGTGTCTACTACGTCAACCACAAGAATCGCACTACTCAGTGGGAGGACCCGCGCACACAGGTACAGTCATGAGCAATAGTATATACAGGGTTACTTTTTGGTCACCGGCCAATCTTTCAAGGTTAGGCTCAGTATATAGATCAGATAGAGCCCCGTCCGATACCTGTGGCACGGGCCTCGAAAGATATAGGGCGCATTCCTCTAAGCGTCCAGAACGCCCAAAACGTACCATAAGCCGTTCCACTTGGCGACTGCGATCGTTATGGTCGCCACGAAAACGTCATTAATGATACCATTATTCGTGCTGTATCATGTCGAGAGCTGGGTCAGTGGGCGCTGTCAAATTGACAGTTGACGTTTGTCAGCAATTGAAACAAACTTGATGAAGTAGATATTATAATTTTTCTTAATACTATATAGGTATTATTATTATTATTAGATAGAGACAGTATAAAGCAAGTTAATCAATAATTCTTAAAGTTAATGGACCTTTCACTTTAATTTCTAATCCGCCATTTGTAATTTTAACGCTACACAAAACCCATTCCATTTGGGTTCATGATAGGTCCCTTCACAAGCTAGTGGAACGGGAAAAAATACGGTCGTGAGTGTGAGCGATGTGAACGCTTAGTGGAAGCCGCCCATAGTTATGGCACTGACCGCAAGCGACTTCTCGTGTGCTAGTTGTTTCAAAAGGCCATGTCGTTCCAGGGTCAAGAGATAAGTGAAGAGACTCTGCCGCCCGGCTGGGAGATCCGATTCACGGAGGAGGGCACGCGGTACTTTGTGGACCACAACACGCGCACTACGACATTCCAGGACCCCCGGCCCGGCGCTCCCAAGGGTCCCCAGGGCGCCTACGGGGTCCCGCGCGCCTATGAGCGCTCCTTCCGGTGGAAGCTCAGCCAGTTCCGGTACCTATGCCAGAGTAACGCTCTACCGAGCCACATCAAGATCACTCTCTCTAGACAAACGCTGTTCGAAGATTCTTATCACCAGGTCAGTATAAAAACTCCTCGGAGAGTCTGTCGTACATACGCTCGCATATTGACTGTGTCGGGGGCTAGTGTAATTATGGTCAACCACAGATATGCGACCGACCGAGCGAAATGTGTTATTTGGGATTTTTCAATTTCCAATAACAATCAGACTGCGTGGTCAGGAAACTGGCGGTGTTACGCCGCGTACCTTGAAAGCATGTGCTAGCGGTCCGGCCTGATTTCTCACCGGTCTCTTTTTTTTGTAAACGGGCTTTGGTATAAAAATACCAAAAACTTTTGGTCCGACCTGGGACCTCACGTCTGTGGTTTAATATTCTTACCACTAGACCACCATATCTGATTACTGATATTAGGATCACTAATTATATGATATGATAAGATAATGCATCGGAAAATTCAACATCATTTTCACCTAATACACGAAGTAGTTCTTCAGTAGTGAATTGACCAGCCATTTTTAATTAACAATTGCACAATAATAATTCTGATACAAATAGGTACTACCACCGATCATAAAAATGTAGCAAATCACCAGCAGTCCCCCGTAACGCTGATGACGTCACCGCTTGACGTCAATTCCCGACTGTAACGTACAGATTACTATTAAATGCACTTTTCGTAGGGATGCGCGAGAGTGGACAATAACCTATCGATCTATGGATATCAATTATGCTGTTTTTTCGCAGTTTTATAAATACTGTGCATTAGGAATATTCAGATACGAATAGTTATCACTAAAAATAATTGTCCAAGTAATAGTAGGCTACTTTTGATAATATATTTCATACATTTCAAATATAAGTTACTTTATTTACTCACACCTTACCCATCACTAGCTGTCGTGTCTTGACGATTGTGGCGTGAGGAAGAACACATTGTTACCCATTTCGATTAAGTGTTTTTGAACATTGTTTTTTTTCTAGTGAAATGTATGTATGTATATTTGTGTTGTTTAAAATAACAGAAAAAACACAGAAAACTTGATTTGGTATATATATGTACTTAAAAAATGTCGTTTTCTTGTCTGCTATAGACGACAGTGGGAGTTTGGCACGTTTTCGTTAGTCGGCTATACCCGTCAAAGGGTTAAATACGCGAAACAAATACACAGACCATAAGGCCAGCTGGGGCAAGCGATCTTAAATGCATTATCTAGGCTCAGCCGACGAGTGTCGACTCGCATCTAATAGGCCATACAATTTTAGATATTATGGTCGGTATAAGTTTCATAGGGGACACGCGAGTAGGTAAACGAAGCTTTGGAGAAGAAAAGTTTCGTGCCTACCGACGCACATTAACATCCACATATGCCAATGCATTTACCCATAATGCTCACATGCTGCACGAAATCCGACGGCGTGGCTACCATGACGTTACTAAATACTGAATGAATGATAATTAATGAATTTTAGATCATGAGGCTACCGGCGTATGAGCTGCGTCGTCGCCTGTACATAATATTCCGCGGCGAGGAGGGCCTGGACTACGGTGGGGTCAGCCGCGAGTGGTTCTTCCTCCTCTCGCACGAGGTGCTCAACCCGATGTACTGCCTGTTCGAGTACGCCAACAAGAACAACTACAGCCTCCAGATCAACCCAGCCAGCTACGTCAACCCGGACCATCTGCTGTACTTCAAGTTCATCGGCCGGTTCATAGCCATGGCCCTGTACCATGGAAGGTTCATCTACTCGGGCTTCACGATGCCCTTCTACAAGCGGATGCTTAATAAAAAGCTTACGATGAAGGACATAGAGTCCATCGACCCCGAGTTCTACAACTCGCTGGTGTGGATCCGCGACAACAACATCGACGAGTGCGACTTCGAGATGTGGTTCAGCGTGGACTTCGAGGTGCTGGGGCAGGTCATACACCACGAGCTGAAGCCGGCGGGCGACAAGGAGCGTGTCACTGAGGTGAGCTTTCCTCCCGGTTTTTAGGGCTTATGATATTTAAAAGGTAGGTGAGAGGTGAGCAGCCCCTTGTAGGAAATAGGAAGAGGTAAGAAGAGGTAGTGCCACGCTGCATGTAGCCGAATTGGGCTGGCACGACCAGGTACGAGACCGGCGTAAAGTGACAGCTGTTCTGTCGCGTTTTGTGCGCTGTGCAGATAGCCGGTAGCCCGGTGTGGAGGTGGAAGGAGGGCAACGTATCTGTTTATCTATATGCGGATGCCTGTGGACGTCGGTAGCCATAAAAAAAAATGGCTCCGACTGCTCGTTTGCCCCTTATACCATAAAAAAAATGAGAGAATATATAATAACAACAAGCAATTATGCGCATGTGTATGGACATAGTCTGTAATTTTTTTATGGTATAAGGGTATACTGTACAAGTGTACAACTCGCGCAGTCTGATCCTTTTAATGACGCATAATTGTTATGCAGATGCAGTGGCTCCTTTTCCTTCAATAGGCCACTTAATATAAGTCCTATTACACGTTGATACGAGTCCCTCTCACGTCTAGGGTATTTCGCACATGGCTTGTTTTATTATTGTTTGTGCAAATACATTTAGGACATTCATACATTTCCAGCAGGGGACGGTTCAAAGATAATGGATACATTATCTAATTTATTAATGAGTCATGCTCGTGGTCGTGTGAGGGACGTGACGTAATCATGACATAGTAATTTTTTTGTATCTGTTTGTCAGGTCAAGTAAATCTAAAAGGTACTTCCCGGTGACCTAGAATAGTGAAATTAAATGTAAGAATTATACAGTATGAAAGAAAACGTCCAAAAATTAGTAGTAGGTATATAATTATGTCACAGCAAAAATACCACTAGAAACTTACATCCTCCTTTTCGTACAAAGATATTCGGATATGTCAGTTAGCACCTCCTTCGGTGTTCCGGCTAGACCGCACTCTCATTCATACTTGATTGTTTATTTACATATAAAAAATAATATCTGTGGACAAATCACACTACGCTAGCCTAGCCCCGTGCTAAGTACAATAAAAACTTGTGTTACGGGTACTAGACAACGGAAATATATTTAATATGTTTTATCTACACTAATGTTGTAACATTCTACTTATATTTTCAATACTTGACTTATAATAACTACTATTATAGCTCATCAGACAACAAAAAACTCAATTTAAGCAATTGGACATGATGTTATAATATCCAAATCGATATCGTAAAATCCCATTATAACACTGTGTGAGAGCGAGAGAGAGAGAGTGAGTGGTGAGAGAGCCTTATGTCAAAATCCTTAACAGCGCGCGCTCGCTCCTGATTGGCCCTGCGCGCGCTGCAGCTGCGCTCTCATTGGTTAGATTTTAATGTCGTCGAGTTCGCTGTGACGTAGGCATGAATTTAATGTTACGCAATATTTTATTAATCGATTAATTGCATTAGTGAAGATAAAGTAGTGTATGCAACTGCATATAACACGGGTATTAAAACACTCGTGTTACTATTTCGAAACTCGCGTTCGCTCGTTTAAAAAAATCACACTCGTGTTTTAATACCCTTCATTATATGACAGTTGCATAAACTACTATTATATGTTTAAGAAATTTTATATATTTAAGATTTTATTACATAAATATATGCAATACTTAGATAAACATCCACGACCTAGGTGTGATTCGAACTAGTGACCCCTGATGCAACATGCTCCGCCCCTGCGCTAGCCTGGTCGTCATAACAATCATAAACAATAAATATTTCCTTACCTACCTACCTGTATCTTTGTTACACGTGTATCCTCGTCGATCATACATATTATCTTTTTAATCCGAACGAGCTTTGTGCATGCAGTATGTAGTCCAGATATTGTGAGTTATATTAGATAAGCCGGAAGTACTGCGGACCGACAACAATGGCCTCAAGCGAGAAGCGACTTATAATTATATTAATATATTATATAGGTACACATGTTTCACAATATAACCTTAACTATAGATTAATTGTAAATTATTGATAAAATTTGTCACGTCTATATTTACAGGCAAACAAGGAACAATACATGCAGCTCGTCACCCAGTGGCGTATGACGAGAGGAATAGAAGAACAAACCAATGCTTTTCTAGACGGATTTAACGAGGTATACCACCGACACAATTATAAACTCACATTCAAGATAGAGTCGCTGGATGCAAGTGGCTCGCGACCGTGACTCTTGGCGCTCTTTAGGGGAGGCCTGTGTCAGGCAGTGGACGTGTTCCGGCTGATGATGATGATTCAAGATAGGGTCGACTCACACCGAAAGAGCGGTGAAGTGCAGCGAAGCGGAGCGCACTTTCAGAGTCATATGAATTTAAACTTTATTTTCATTACAATAGTACTTATTATCGAATTCTCGCGATTCTGGAGCATTCCAGCGACTTCTCGAGCAGTCGCGGGAATCTGCGCGTCTCGTTCGAGTTTCTCATGCGATAATAAGTGTTAAAGTAATTATTGTAAAGTTGAAATTCATATGACACATACACTGCGCTCCGCTTCGCTGCCCTTCGCCGTTCTTTTGGTGTGAGTTGACCCCTAGAGTGATTCGTTCTATGTTATATGATAATACACGCGTAGTATATCAGATACACAAGCTAAACTTCTCATTGCTGGATTAAATTAATGTATAACGGAATTTTGTGTGTTAAAAATAATCTACGAAAATTTCGTATTATCCGCCGTCCTAAAGATAACCCGACTTATACCTTATCGGTAATAACAAATTGTATACAATTATAGATCGTCCAGCAAGTTATTTTTATCATTATTATTTTAGATTTTGTCTTGTTTGTATGTTACAAACGTAGTGCGTTTAGCTTATATCAGAATTGTTTTTAAACAATACCAATAAAATCAATATTTTTAAGGATATCAGAATATATAAATACATGGACTCCACACATATTACCTACACTGCTCGCAAGTTACTATTTTATTCATGGGTGTGGCATATTATATGCCTTCGAATGCGAATCGCAAATGAATACATGACCGTGAATCGAGAACAGATGATTCTATTTTTATTTATTTATTTACTTAATAATTTATGTACACAAGAAACTTATAAAAAATATACAACAAATAACTATGAGTACAAAGGTGCAATTTATTCCAAATATAAATTTCTTTCAGCTAACCTAAAACAAGAGAACCAGCTACTTTTACAACAGTATTGTGTGTACACAACAATAATTATATATACATTTTAAAAATTAGGTTTTAAATTAGGACACTATAAAACATACAGATAAACTTAGATATATACATACTTATTTAAATACATAAATACATACATATAGGCATATAATATTTTTGGGTGATTGATGTCAAAGTATTGATAGTCTAGAGTAAGAAAATAAAATGCTTAAATTGTATTGTGCAAATACTCTTTCTCCTCGTGAAAAGACCGAGTGTTTTACGGCACATATAAAAGACCTAGTATTTCTCGAATTTCATACGGCAACGAATTCCAGAGGATGATAAAAAAAATGTTTTTTCACTATTAGGCCAGAATATAAATAGCAGCCCTCGTATAACATGCATATTATTGACATTTTGACCTTTTACAAAGTGAATTTTCACCTTCGTATTTTTAGTACTTTGCTAAAGGTGTAAAGATCCTGTTTTAAAAAATGTTACAAGTAAACTACCTAAAAATAGATTTTTGTAAATAGATTTTTATGAACTTGCATCATTCACGTATTTAAAAGTTTATTAAGTGATGAATTGTACAGTAATTATAGAGTATTTTGCATTATATAATATTGATTATACAGGGTTGATAAGAGCGAGAGGCATTCAGTGAAACCACATATACTGTAAGTGCCTACAGTTAATCCGAAACTATTAAAAATAAGTTTACGACAAGTATACGAAAATACTTTTTTCAAACAAGTTAAATAGCGAAAAATTGTTAACACTCTTTGTACCGGGCGGCTACAGCGAGCACGGGATGAGTGAACCCGGCCGGCAATAGTCGGCAATCAGCTGCGATACAGCGTGTACGAAATGAGAAAAAACTTAAAAAAATTCTTGTGGCTAACCTATTGCTCCGATTGATCTGATTTTTGTGGTGTGGCCTGGAAATGATACTCTAAATATGCGGTTTAATCTAATACCTCTCGCTTGTATCGACCTTTTATAAATCGATAAAAAAAATGAAATTGCATAATTTACGAAACAAGTAAATTGTAAACAAGCCGGAGTATGTCAATAACTTCTTTGTAATAGCTTGTTGACAATAATGACCTAAGTACAAAAACAACAGTCGTTTAGTAGAGGTCAGTGAACACGCACACAAGAAATATACTGTATAAAGATTTGGTGAGTGATGTACGTGTTAACGGACTGCCAACTCGGTTAAGGTAGCAAGGAGCCGCTGGACGCAAGTGCCTCGTCACCACGACCTCTGACTCTCTATGTAGCAGTGGACTTACTCCGGCTGATCATGGTGATGTGTGTATCAGGTGGTGCCGCTAGAGTGGCTGAAATACTTCGACGAGCGCGAGCTGGAGCTGATGCTGTGCGGCATGCAGGAGGTGGACGTGGAGGACTGGCAGCGCAACACCATCTACCGCCACTACACGCGCACCAGCAAGCAGGTGGCCTGGTTCTGGCAGGTAATGGCATTTTTTTAAAGCATAAGATTCGGTACCGGTAACCTGTTTCTCTATGTAAGCACCCTAAGGGAGCAAACGAGTAATCGGAGCCTTTTTCATGACTACCGCCGCAGATGGCCGGCTATGCAGATGGGTTGCCCTCCTTCCTCTTCCTCCCTCCATAGGCCACCTGGTACTTACACACCGCACGAAACCCGACAGTACAGCTGTTACGTTACGCCGGTTTCGTGTAAGTGAGAAGGTCTGACGGCATAATTCTGCATTGTGGCACTGCCGCTTTTGGGACCATTGAACCCATTACGTAAGCAGATTGTTTGTAATTTTTAAACCGTAGAAACCGTATATAAATAAATAATGATGAGTGTATACCGCTTGTGTCTCAGTTCGTGCGTCAAATGGACAACGAGAAGCGCGCGCGCCTGCTGCAGTTCGTGACGGGCACCTGCCGCGTGCCGGTCGGCGGCTTCGCGGAGCTCATGGGCTCCAACGGGCCCCAGAGGTTCTGTATTGAGAAGGTATGCATCCCCAACTTAATAGGGTAGGGGGACAAGCAGTCTGAGCCATTTAATTATTACCGGCGCCCATAACGTCCACTTATACAGATGACTTGCCTTTCTTCACCTCATCTCCCAATGGGCCACTTGGGGTGCCGAAACTCCAAGGTGTATTGAGACTCTTCTGGAAGCGTTATAGATAAAGCCGTCTATTCATTAAGCAATATTTATTAATAAACACTGTGTTAGCAAGAGTTTGTTGATGTTTCAGTACCTATAAATAGCATTATGAAAAATTTCATTAAAAAGCCATGAAAATTGTTTATGAAACATGTTGACATGCTTCTCACTTGAGAGTGGAGAGCAGAGAAATTTTCAGAGTATACGGTAATCTTGTTTATAAACAAGTGTTTCCCAACAAATACACGGCTTTACTCCAGCGCCGACTTCCTGCATGGCATGCTGTTTGACACGTTAATATCTATATAACCGAGCCGGATTAACTTTATTCAATGAGGTATCATTTTCTCTTTATTTATGGAATTTCTTTTAAACAATTGGACTGTTAACTAATTTGTACTAGCTTGTACACTTTTCGTGTTACTTTGAAAATAAATAAATAAGTCTCTACACAACATAGAAAGGCATAGAATCGATCTAATAACAAATTATTCTTAAAAATTGTATAGAGTAAGTGAAAGTGCGAGAGGCACTTTCACTTACTCTATACAATTTTTAAGGATATTAACTTTCACTTAAACTTAAATAAATTACGCAATATAATGTAGTTTATTATTATTAATTACTGACTACAAAAAGAGATGCTGGTTTGGAAGGCAATACATTTACAACCTCTAGAGTCTAGTATCTGTGCGAACCCTATGTTGTGGCACTATTTATGCCCAAATATTATATAGTCAATGTCTATGTGGTAGTTGGATTTAGCATGTGAACTAATAAATGTAATTCCCCTGGCAGGTGGGTAAGGACACATGGTTGCCTCGGTCTCACACGTGCTTTAACAGACTGGACCTACCGCCTTACAAGAGCTATGAACAATTATGTGAAAAACTTAACTTCGCGATCGAGGAAACGGAAGGATTCGGTCAAGAGTAAAAAAATATACTGGCTAATTTATTAGGAAAATATTGTAAATTATTATATTATAACTTTAGTTTTAATCGCACCAACCTTTGTAAGAGGCATTATTCACAGATAAAATTTGGTGCCGTTTTTATAAAAGACCAACCAAAAATTGTATGAATATTTGTTTAAACAATAATTGTATTATGTAGATATTCTAGTGTACGACTGCAGTTATATAAGATATATTTTGTTTGGAATATATTAAAAAATGCATCTATGAAGTTCAATAAAATCTTTTAATCAATGCATTTTGGTTATTCTTATTCCCTTATTATTTAATAGCAATAAATTCTAAAGCATATACTCGTAGCACTAAAGCATTATCAAAGTGGTGCAAAAAATATTTTTTTTACAAAGCTATTTTTTTTTTGGCTTTTATTTGTAACCTGGATTGACAACTAATTCGATAATATGGATTTTTTTTTTAAATACAAGTGAGTATTCATATTGAATAGCAAGAATTAACACTTTAAAAATGATAACTCACATTCAGTGCCAGTAACCCGCTAGGCGGGTTCTCTAAAATGTACGTGACATGCCGGTGACCCGCTAGGCGGGATCTGTATTTTTTTACGATATTTCCTAAACTAACATTTTGTTTTACTTTAAATTTCGCTGGCGTCTTATTAGGTTCAAAATCAATTGAAATTAATAGTGGCGTCAAAATTCTGAAGTTTAAATAATATGTTAAAAAAAGTTCATGTCCCATGCCACGATCCCGCTAGGCGGGTTCAATATTGATTTTGATTTTGAATGAAATGTTAATTCATCATTATCCTATTAGTAGTACTAGTATTTTACTATACAAGGGAGTTAGTAACGATTATAGCACGAGTTACTAGCTAGCAGAGAGCAGAGAGTTAAAACGCGTGCTGTAATAATCACGTGACTCACGCGTTTCATTCACTATTTTTTAACACAAGTGATTAATCCTCTTCAATTAACTAATTAGTAGTGTGTAGTATAGTGTTATATCATATTTTAGACTTCACAACTGAAGGACTCCAGGGGATTAATAAAATGATATATCTATTATATGAAATCTACTGATACATAACTAGTAATATAATAAAGCTGAAGAGTTTGTTTGTGAGTAAGTCAGTAATTTTCGTTTGAATCATAGTTATAAAACTATGATTCAAACGAAAATGATTAATGATTTTATCATCAACGTTTCATAATCATCAAGATTTACCACAATACTTGTCTCATATTGATGATCAAA
>LUGF01026400.1:561064-573604 GCA_001625245.1 Calycopis cecrops
CTGCACGCAAACGGCTCTGGGGGTATTCTATGAATAGGGGTTGTTTCTCCTCTGAACTGGGGTGACAGAAGAGATTCGGCAGCACCCAGAGTGACAAAGCAGCCCTATTTAAGAACGCACTGCCTTCCCCGCCAAGCCGGGAAGGGGGCTACAAAAGGTGCCCTAAACATTGGACATCCCAAACGAAGAGGATGGTGGTAACCGCGGCGGCTTCCGCATCTTATAATTCGCGGTCGACCGACGTCACAATGTTTAAAAGAACATGAAAACATGTACTTTGACGTTTGGCACATGGAACGTACGAACTCTTCTTGATCGCAAGAGCAACGCCTGCTCAGAACGGAAGACCCCTATTGTGGCTTGGGAACTTGGTCGATATAATGTAGTTGTGGCTGCTCTCAGCGAAACCCATCGTGCAGACGAGAGGGTGCTGGTGGAAGACGGCTGCGGTGCGGGTTCTTTTGGTAAGGACTGCAAACCTCCGAACCACGACGATCAGGCATGACCTGTCGCCTTTTACGACACATCGGTAAGAGGGAGGTGCTATTCTACTCTACAGAACACCACCACGGCAGAAGATTTTACGACGAGACGAGATTGATATGGTAGATATAAATAATAAGACTAAGTGTTAATGGTTAAGGCTTTCCTTTAAACTAAGGTAACATATCGTCTTAAGCTCTGATTGTGTAGATATTTATAGGCATCGGTAGTCGGCAAAAGGTTTCAATTACTAGCTTGCACCCCTGTGATATACTGCCAGTATACACCATTATACAGGATTTATTTTTATTATTTGTTTTACCGTCAGTCCTGGTTAGGTCACTAAATACACTAACAATAATTGAACATCAAGATCGATTTTTCATTACTTTATTGTCTATATTTCTATCGCAATAATGTTTAAATACGTTACAGAATTTTCTATTTTTTATATTCATCCGATATTAAATTTGCTCAAAACAGTCAATCGATTTTATTTAAATCTTGAATATAACTTATTATACATATTATTTTAATGAACTGTTGCTATTGATAGACTGTCTCGTGGTCTAGTGATAAGCGTGTTTAACCACAGATGCGGCCCGGGTTCAAATCCCGGAAGGGACCAAAAATTGTTATTGGGATTTTTCACTTTTTAATAACAGTCCGGAGTTAGGAAGTTGGCAGAGTTACACCCCGTGCCTCGGAGAGTACGTTAAGCCGTCGGTCCTGTGCCTAATTTTTCGCCGGTCTTATCGGACTGCAGTCCCATCGGAATATGAGAAAGAGGTTATAGAGAATGCACTTGTATTTGCGCGCACACTGTGCACTAAAATATGTCTTGCGCAGATGGCACGCCTATATAGACGGCTGCCGTATCCGAAATCGGCTAGGACGACATTATTATTGGTAGAGATAGTGCGCGTGACGGCCTTAAATTTACTCACTTATTGGATATTAAAAAATCCTAGGAACTGCAAATATCGACAATGTAAAAGTATATTCTGGACAACACTATTTTTCACTCGCATTTAGACATTCACCAACACTCGCATCTTCGTTCTGACCACGGTCTTTTCAGTTCGTACATTTTTCCTTTCGTTGAAACGTCACTGGCTAACTTTAGATCCAAGAGTAATCTAGAGATGGCGCTATATGGCATATTACGTTTTGTTATACGTTTAAATTAATGAATTTTACAAGATTACAATATGCGTTTTTGGAAGATTTGGTCTATCATTTAGCTATATTTATAGAATTTTATTTATAAATATATATTCATGTATATATATAACTAATAAGAAATACTTATTACTAGAAAGTTAATAAACAATTACTGTAATATTTATTTTAAAAAATGTAGAACGGAACGCAATTATCAATTGATGTCAAATCTTTTCAAACTTGCTGTCATTCGGTGTTTGTTTTTGCGTCTTGTTCGAAGTTTTGTAATGGTGTTTTTAATTGATTTCTTACGACGTTTTTGGCTTACTTTATGGACTCCGGTGCTTTTTAACATTCAGTGTCGCAATGTAAATAAATTATTAAATGGTACCAGCGAAGATGCAGATCTGAGTGATAATGTACAAAATACAAATTTTGCCCTAAATTATAATAAAAAGAGAAAAAAAAGTGTTGAATCAAAGCAGTTATTTTATTACCATTGTTTCCAGTTCCTATAATTAAAAAATATAAATATAATAAATATAAATTGAATAAGGAGTGGACTGCCGCAGTATATACCTACCTAGTCGTATAGTATCTATAAACACTGAATATTTAGTTTGAAGGATCTTCACTAGATGTCACTTTAGCCCAAGTTGGCTGATTACTCTATACCCAGTATATAAGTTACTCTATGGTTCTGACACTGTATCTTGAGCATTCTAAATCTATGGTTTTACAGTTTACACTCTGCTGTAAAACCAGGTGCACGTTAAGATCGTAATCGATTTTTCAAGTAGTTTATAATGACGCATTAAATTGATTTGATCTAATGCCTCGGTAGAGGGGAACGCCCTTGCGTGGCGTACTGATCTAATGCCCTAATGCATAAGTGTGAAAAATAATTCCGATACTAGTAATTTTTAGATATTGTTTTTAATTTAAGGTTCGAATGTATTTTGCAAGTAGTCGTAGTGATAGGAGTTAGGTTACCAAATAATTTAGAATCATTTGTTACGTTACCTATCCTTTTTTATCTATATTTGACAGCTGATTTGAGTTGTCATATATGTCAGTTGTCAGTTCAACAAAGTAATTTTTGTAGTACTTGGAAACTAGAATTCCATAAAATTTTGCAAATATGCCGGTACCAGGAGGCCTTTATCAAAGTCAAGGTCCAACATGTTTCGATAAAATGAAGATGGGATTTATGATTGGGTTTTGTGTGGGAATGGCCAGTGGTGGCCTATTTGGTGGTTTCACAGCATTAAGGTTAATACAAAAGTTTGTTACGAAAACGTTTGTTACATAGCTTTTAACTTTTAATTAAGTTTCTTTTTCTGTTCAATATAGATATGGAGCAAGAGGAAGAGAATTACTTCATTCCGTGGGTAAAGTGATGCTCCAAGGAGGTGGAACATTTGGCACTTTTATGGCCATAGGAACTGGAATTCGTTGTTAATGGCCAAATTAATGGATTGTAAATATTATATTGTAGTACTCTTAAATAAATATAATTACCGTTTAAGTTTATCCAGAGATGTCTTATTATGCTAAAATGATTCAAACTACGATAAACATTCAAATCTCACATTTCAATTTAAAAATGCATAGATTTTTGCACAAGATAAAAGGTCACTTATAAACTACAGTACCAAGAAACTTGAACTTTGGTACTGGAGTTCCATTTACGATGTGAGTACTAAGTAAGGATTTTTTAAATTCAACCCCTAGGGGGTGAAGTTTATTACGAAATTATTTTTAATTATATATATTATTATTAAGAACTACCGAAGCCCATAGACATCCTCATAGAGATTATACAGATGCGTCACCCTCTTCTTCTCCCCACCCATGGCCCACCACATATAGCAGCACTAATGAGAAAGTTAATATTTTAATTTTTAAAAACTAAAGTTCTTTAAAAATTGCTTTGTATCTATTCTGTAAGACAGCTTTACTGTAAATATTCTTCTTTCTACTGCCATAGATAGCCATATTAGAAAGGAATTTAGTGCTTCTCAGAATTAGACATCGCTAACTATAAGTCAAGCTAACAGTGTAATATGCTTAATTTCTTCAGCGGTAGCACTTGGCACTTAGCTCAAAAATTATAACTTAATTCAAAGTTATACTAAATTAACCTTAGATTAAATATACTTCATCTAAGAAATCAACTTAAGACTTGTCTTAACTAATTGTTTTAACTACTAAGTTAAAATCATCAATATCATATTGACAATTTCAAAAATTGTTACATAATCTATAAGTGTCACATACTTATATATTACTATTTACTATGCAGGAAGTATAACTTGTTAACTAAGTTCGCTAATGAGTTTATACTAATATTATAAAGAGGACAGATTTGTTTGTGTGTGTGTGTGTGTGTGTTTGTATGTAATGAATAGGCTCCGAAAGTGCTGGCCCGGTTTCAAAAATTCTTTCACTATTTGAATGCTATATTCTCACAGATTAACATAGGCTATTTTGTATCACAGGAAAATGCTTCATTCCCATGGGAAAACAGGTAAATTTCGAAACGGCTGAACCAATTGGCTTAAAATATTATATGGGTATTTTAATGGTTTCCTGGATGTTTAAAATTACAATTGGATCCAGTAGTAGTAGTCGTATCCAGTAGGTGGCACTGCTGTCAGTATGTCAATTACTAAACGCCTCGGCCGATTAGGTTGTAATGTTAATTTTGTATGTATATTTTTTATATGGTTCAAGAGTGGAGACCGCGCACCGGCAAACGTAATGTAGGACGCCCTGTGACTAGATGGAGTGACGACATACGCAAAGCTGTGGGCAGGAAGTGGGAAAGGTTAGCCGAAGATCGAAGCCAGTGGCGTGCTATGGGAGAGGCCTATGTCCAACAGTGGACTGCAATAGGCTGATGATGATGATGATGATGATGATTTTTTATTGTTTCACAGACATGAATATACTTAACAACAATCAACTTTCAATTTTGAATAATATCAACTCTTTTTATAGTTCACGAAGTGTTTATTACCTGTACATTGGAGTACTAAAGTCTTAGAGACTTCGTACAGTCAACTTGACAGTTCCTTGTGATCTGATAGCTGATTTTTTGCCAATCTATAGATTTACATACATCATGCGAGCAAAAAATGATACGTCACCTTTATTATAGTTTCTTACCTTCTTTGGCTAATCCCATTACTCCATCTAGTGGGGCTGTATTACCACTTTTTATGTCTGTTCCAAATGATAAATGCTTGATTATATGTGTTGTGTTAAAAACAGATGATGAGAAGGGCTGTACGTCATGGATGTGAACATGATTGCTAGTGTAACTTTTCCCTGGAGCAATATGGAAACTGCCTCCTACCTAAAACAAAGGCATTGAAAATACAATGTAAATCTATTTAAGACAGTTCCACAAAATATATTATTGAGTACTAGACGGATGTGTTAAGTTAGGACCTGGCAAGAATGCTGAGAATGCTGTCTAGTCCCACACCTTTCCCGATGTCGCCATATAAGGTTGGATGTTGCGGGGGTAAAGAGCGGGGTATGGAATTTTGGCCAGATCCCAACTTACCGCGTCTTTTACTTTATGGTCTAATGAATGTTTATTCTTATATTTTGTTAGTTTAGTTATTATGTTCTAGTAGGTGTTACTAGACCTTGGTTCAATAGAGAATCACATAAAACAAGCAGATCATTAAAATGTTGGTATTTAAAGAACTTTTATATAAGACTAGAAATTATTGTTTTGACTATTACCCGATTAACTTCCATATATCCATAAATCTGGCAACCTTCTTTTAGTGCCAAATTAGATTTTTCCAAGGATTCATCATTTTTGCATTGTTCTATTGTAGATAAATCTGGTAATGCCCAACGTCTTAGTCTGTACGCTTCTTTAACATCTTCACAAGTATTGCAGCATCTAAGCCACAATAACAATTATAATTGAAACCTTATATCACAAACTTAAAATTAAAATTTATTATATTGTTAACTATGTAATTATATTATATATGTAATCTGTACATATTATAAAGCTAAAGAGCTGTCAGAGGGTTTATTTATTGAATAACGATATGCATAATATGCAATATATCTAAACAAATTTTGATGCAAATATAATGGAATGGAAAAATCTCCAGACATGTTATAGGTTATAAATTTTATGAGGGTGAAACCATGGTGTAATAAAAATAAGAAAAAAACACTTACTGTGATTCATTAAATGCAGCACCATAACAACTTCCACAGCTTATTTTAGCTATCTCTGAAGAGTTTGGCTGAATCTACAATAGAAGAAATATAAGATAAGAGCATTGCAGTCCAATAAGGCTGTCATAACCTGGGAGCAACCCAGAGGAAGGATATGATGATATATTTTGTTAGTGCCTGGTCACCAACTGATAAAGATGAAGTAAAAGAAGTTGTCCATTCCTTTACACAGAGGACAATCTCTCATGTAGACGTATTTATATGTATGTAAAATATGGTCTTCATTTGAATACTATATCATGCTTATAGTGCTAAATATTTCACTCGAGAGTGTCCATTAGTACTAACTATGACAAAATTATAATAAAAGTCAAGAATTATTGTAATATATGCAATAGTAAATAAATATATAAAACTCACTGTTGTAGAACTTAAAATTTCTTCTTTCTTTGGTTCTTCTATTGGAACTCCATCTAAGGTAAGTCTCCTCTTGTGTATGTTGTGATCTATTTGAAGATGTTGCTCTCCAGAAGAATCCATTGCATCTAGTACAAAATCTAAGGGAAAAATACAATGTAAATTTATATACAGGGTTGATAAGAGCAAGAGGCATTAAATGAAACCACATATACTATAAGGGCCTACAGTTAATCCGAAACTATTAAAAAAAAGTTTACGAAAATTATAGGAAACTGTTTTCAAACAGTGAGTTGTTACTACTACGTATATAGTTCAATGTTTTCAAACAACTTAAATAGTGGAAAAATGTTATCACTCTTTGTACTGGGCGGCTACAGCAAGCAGCACTAAATATGTGGTTTCATTTAATACCTCTCACTTTTATCAACCTTGTATTCATAAAACTAGCTGTACCCCGCGGTTTCACCGTTTAATTTCTAAGAAATTCGTATAAACTTCAACACTCTATTTCACCTCCTTAGGGGTTTAATTTATAAAAGTCATTTTTAGAGGATGCCTATGTCATAACATTTTCAGCCAAAAATTCAAATTTCAGGCCGATCCGTCCAGTGGTTTGGACATTTGAGTATTATTTACAGGGTTAGTTTTGATCACCGGTCAAATTTTCAGATTTGATTCAGAATCAACAATACATTAGATTTATAAAATAAAACAAATAAGAAAAATAATATTAAAAAAATTTTTGTCCCGTACGAAAATAAATACCGTGTGCTGTAACTGATAATTGATCATTGCCGCACGGCTAGTTACGAAACACAATCAGCTGCTGAGGTCAACACACTCTTCAGGTGCTAATGTGCGTAGGTATATTTACGGACCGTTTCAAATCTATGTTTATGTAACAAAATATTACAAACAAGACGATAAAACTAAAACACACCCTTGAAATTATGTTTATTTCCTTATTTTTAAATATGGCCAGTGACGAAAAACTAACCCTGTATATTATATAGATTCTCGTCTCACCATTATAGTTACCGTACTCCTCCGAAACAGCTGGTAGGCTATTTGTCAGTATTAAAAATAAAAGCTTATTGAATTTATTATTTAATTAATATTATTTGAAATTAATTTTTTAAAAAATTATTTTTTTCATGTTGTAACACGTGTATGAGCCAACAAATCACAGAGGCTTCATTCCGAAATCTACTGATAGTACTTGTCAAATTTATAGCTCAACTATGGATTTGTTATCTGACAACAACAGCAAAAAAGTTCTAAATAGTACTGGCAATGGTTTTCGGAAGGCTACAAAGCTAATATGTACCAAGATGCCATTTCGCTTAAAGAAGCGTTTTCACGGGTTTTATAAATTAATAATCTTTCATTTGAAAATTTGAGATAAATACTTATTAGAGTTAAAAACAAAAAATGTATATGTTCCTTGATCACTGATAAACGAGTGTAAAGAGTGGTTATTGAAAACTTGTCAAATAGCCCATTCTCATGAAATTTTGTGTGCATATCAGGTACATCTGAGAATTGGCCAACATCTATGTTTCATCTCGATATTAAATTTTCATGAGATCCCTTATGTGGGCTAAACTGCGGAGCGTAGCTACTAACAATAATATGTATATGTATATAGGTATTTCCAGCAGTGGACATCTGGCTGCTAGTGCTATTGATAAGCACGATATATACTACGATCATTATTTACATTACATGGACAGAGAATCAAAAACTTACAATCACATGATATCCTTGGAACAATTATATCAAAATTGATTCGCAATTTGTGTCCTCTTGATGTATCTACAAATAATTCTTCTGCTATATTGGGTTGCAAGTATGTATATACTTCTGACATTATTAGTAACATCATTATAACTGCGCCAGTCACTGTAACTAATAATTACAAATTCATTTTCATGTAGTACTTGGATCAAAATCAATTAAGTATGATGGAAAACTTACTTAGGCCTCCGATAGCGGTTTTTATTCGAAAATCATCTATAGTTTTAGCGTAAGCATCAAGTTCTTTGAACTTGTTTATCATTTGCGAAGACATTTTTATGAAACTATATTAATTATTTTTAAAGCTTATGGCTTTCAGAATATATCTTGCGATCTACTTAAATATTAATCATCACTTGAGAATTATTATCACGCTTTTTACACATTGGTTTATATAAAAGTTTCGTGTAATATTTTATATATTGAAACAAGTGATATCAACATAAAGTCGACTGTGAAATGTGACCGGTTCCTTGTATATTATTGTACTCTATGGACCGGGCACTGCCCGACACTGACTAGTCACTGACGTGTGACTGTGACGTTTGAACGGCAGTTGCAAAAATATAGAGAAATAATCCAAGAATCAAAATAATTTATGGGCCGGCTATATGAACGGATAAACAGATCAATTTCATTCGTGTAGACTGACGACTGAAAATTTTATTTTAACTAGCACAGCGACGCTCATTAACATCGTATTTCTACGGCTTCGGGCTTTGCCATAATATTTTTCTTCCTGAAGGCAGCATGGCACTAGTTTTTTTTTTATTATTTTTTTTTATTTTTATTAGGAAGAACTTATGCTTGGGCTGAAAGCCAGTGCAGCTTCATCGATATGAGTGACGAGCACCCTGGGGTTAGCTCAAGCCACTGTATTTGTGGTCGATGGGGGGCAGACCCCTCCTTCTTTCCCAGTTACTGGGAGAAGGCAAACCGGACTATTGCGATTAATAGGTTGTACTATTATTATCTTGCCGAGGACAGCGGGTGTACTCCTCTCCCCACCTCTAACGGAGGGGAGCAGCTCACACGCGGCAGCTAAAAAGTGGCCGACACAGGTCATGAGCTAGAAGAGCTCTATGAGCTATCATGACTGGGGGGCTCAGAAAGGGCACTAGTTTTCTGTGTTGTTTGTTGTGTTCATGTTTTCTTTGAATGTGATTGGCTAACCAAAAAAACAACCAGGTAAAAAAGGCGTTTTCTAGCTTGAAAGCCTGGCCACACGGGACTCTGGACTCAAGAGTCCAAGGTGACATTGGACTCGTGTTCCTGGACTTATAAGTCCAGAGCCCCGTGTAGCCACATGGACCATGTGGACTGTGGATATATAATATGTATATATTCCTGTAGCCTTCTCTCACTCCCCGTAGGGGGCGTGGGGATACCTCTGCGGGGATATAATCCCCCTTTAGGTGGGGTCCTCCGCGACCTATAACGATAGGTCGGTCCTTGGGTGGGTACCCTTACTCAGAAGGGCTCGTCCTAGAAATCCAGCCGCATGTGAGCCGTGTACCTGTGAGTGCGAACCTTAGCGGTCAGCCCCTGCCGGGTGAGACCACCGGTTGACCCGGTGGAGGCCCAGCAAATGGCGACCAGCGACCAAGGTTCGCGTACTCTCACAGGGGACGACTTCACATGCGCGGTGGAGAAAGAAATAACTGTTAGAAGTATGCGGGCGCTTCGCCGGCGGAGATGCGGACGTGGTCGCGGCAGGCGCTGCTGGCGATGTCGGGTCGGGCACTGGCCGGGCGCGCTTCACCGGGTTTCTCAACCGGGGGTCGCGCGGCGGGCTGCGCTGGGGCAGCGGCGTCTGCGGCTTCTTGAAAGCCGCGGGCGCGGCGGAGGTGGCGGGCTGTCTGCCCGCGGGGCTCGGGTCCCGGCTGGACGCCGTTGAACTCGGTGCAGATGATATAGAGGTCCCCTGCGACGACGATGTAACCGCGAAACCTTGTGACCTTATTTGGTCAACAAGGGCCTGGTACCTCTGACGCGGCAGGTTTCCTTTCAGTAAGGATCGATTTACCTTGAAGGTAATGACGTTATCTTCTATACGCTGCAGGTGCTCTGCAGCGGTGAGTCCCTAGCTTCCCTTGTGAGCAGGTTCAGCGGAGTCGCAGGCGGGCGTCGCCGGGGGACATACAGGTGGGGGAATAACTTCCCCACTTCCTGATGCCGACGGCGCTACGTCGCGAGTCTTGCTCACGGGCGGCGGTCCGGGCACTGAGGCTGAAGTGGCAGCAGCCGGTGGAGAGGGCGCATCGAGCTTCATCGGTTGCGCGCGAGATCTAGAGGGCGACCTCGAGCGCGCAGCCTTCTGCTCTGATGAGCCGTGGGAGCGCGGACGATCGCTCATCGCGGACACGAACGCGTACGCGGACGAAAGTCTACACGAAACAAAACACGAAAAGCGTCTATGAGCGCGGGGCGGACTTAAAAAAAGTTCCACGCGGACGAACACATGACACTAACACAAAACACTGAAGAGAAAATGTTGGACACCTACGCAGTGATCGCTCAACGACCGCACTGGCTTGTGCGGCCGCCGGGAATCGAACTGGGGGCGCCTACACGCCAAAACCGCAATTACCGCAAAGTTGCACTAACTCGTGATAATTGAACTCCGTAGGAAAACAGCCGTACACGATCGTCACGTGGCATGGGAACTGCTACGGAGCAGACGTCAGACGACGAGTTGCGACCCGCGGTTTCACCCGCGTAATTTTCAATCCCGTGGGAATATCGGGATGAAAAATAGATGTTGGCCGATTCTCAGACCTACTCAATATGCTCACAAAATTTCAAGAGAATCGGTCAAGCCGTTTCGGAGGAGTATGGCAATGAAAACTGTGACACGAGAATTTTATATATTAGATATATGTAGATATATATATGTACTTATAATGGACTCCACTGGCTTGAACGTGATTGGCTACTGAAACCATACGCGACATAGACTATAGACGACCATAGCTAATAAGTTCACCCCCGACAAACTCCCGACACGTTACCGACACGTTCCGTTGGATACGCAACACAGATTAAATGCTACCAGTAGGTTAAAGGTTTGATTACACAGGACTCTGGACTCTAGAGTCCAAGGTGACATTGGACTCGTTACCTTGGACTCTAGAGTCCAGAGTCCCGTGTAATCACGAAATGGAGTCCACTTCCTGTAACGTGATTGGCTACTGAAACCATATCCGATATAGACTATAGACGACCATAGCTAATAAGTTCACCCCCGACAAACTCCCGACACGTTCCCGACACGTTTCGTCGGATACGCAACCGAGATAATGATACCAGTAGATTAACCACCCATCATTTAGGGGATAATAGAGAAGATAATTAAAAGAAGATTTTTATTTTATTTTATTTAATAGTTATTGTACACAGGTAACATATATTATAAACATAATATTATTAAAATTGTACAAATGCACTACTTATTCCATAGTGGAATTTCTTCCAGTAGTCCTACTACAGGAAAATATGCATTCTGAAACACAATTTTAGCGTGCACAATAAGTTCTTAATTTTACACACATTAAAACAATATACTAAATATATTTTTACTGATTATTACAAAATATACAAAATATAATACTGATTATTACATTATAATATTTTCTAACTTGAATTCATTAACTAATTTTTATCATTGAAATATAGCAAAGTATAAATATATATATAAATATACAGGGTTATTTTTTGGTCACCGGCCAAATTTTTAGATTTGGTTCAGAATCAACAATATATTCGATTTAGGAAATAAAAAATAATAAAAAAATAATTAGATAAAATTACTTTGTCCCATGTTGTAAAACATATTTCTTGGTCCCCACGTGCATCACACTCGCGACTCACAGTAGGCCGACGTCACTGACCTTGAAGTCGATACATTTCGTATGAGAACAACAATCGATGTATTTTTAAGGATCATTTCAAACTAGATTTTCATTTCACAAAATATTACAATTAGTCGATAACATTTAAAACACACCCTTGCAATAATGTTTACTTCCTTTTTTTAAAATTTGGCCGGTGACCAAAAAATAACCCTGTATACACTATGTAACAAAAACCCTGTTGTTCCTTTTAAGAGTATGATCAGAATCGATATACAAGTGTAATAGTTCACCTCATTTAGTTCTATTGTTCATCTTAAAATTAGAAAATAAATACTAATTAACTACAAAATTATTGTTAAAAAAGGTTACGTATACCTCGTATTCCGCGCGGCAATATTTCTTCAAGCCTTTGACTTTCGCCGCCTAGCCATTGCGTCGCCTCCGATGCCGACTCGTGAGTTCATGACCTTGACACGTGACGATTAGCTTAGCACTATTTTACGTGAATCGTTATCAAATTTTTGATTTCATGTAACTTTTCACTTAAGTAAAGCACTTAACGAATTTTTGATTTCATGTAACTTTTCAGTTATGTAAAACTTATGAA
>LUGF01026408.1:0-10024 GCA_001625245.1 Calycopis cecrops
TAACGTGTCACGGACTCGGGGTAGAATTAATATTCATTTGGAACAGGTTTGTCAGTTGTGATTCACAGTTAAAAAAGGCAAAAAGACACGACACGTTCCGTAGATTTGTATTACGATGTTACAAGTATTTATAATTTATGATTCTAGTATTTACCTTACGAATGTTTATCTTTAACCGGTTTGCTGTTCCACAACAATACACAATCACAAAATGTTATTACCTACATGAATCTCATGACAGTCTTGGATGATTCTGTCGACGTGTGACTAACTTAACTGTAGATTATTCGTGGACAAGACGCGCGCGGCGCAAGCGCAACGGAGCGTGGATGACTTCATCGCTGTCTTGTTCCGACATAACTGAGAAGTGAGAGGCGAGAGCATTCGACAACTTCAGATATCATTTTAAACCAGTTTACAAGTTGTTATTAATACACAAATAGGTACATACTCTCGTACTGTGATATAATCATTATTGTTATTACAAAACATCAAATTAACATCATTTACACGCAAAACTGACTTCTAAGTAGGTAATACATTAAAACACTAATAAGTAATATTATAATTTATTTAGTTGCTAAAATCATTTTCAACATGCAATGTCAATAATTATTCTCAATAAGTAGATGCTAATTAATGTTAAAATATAAACTATCGAAATAATCATTACAATATGTAAGTACCTAGATACCTACTTTTTAGTCTCGAACAATGCCTGCGATTTGTTATACTCACCGATCACGTATTTGGCGTGGAACCGACATAGTGCACCCATAACACACATTGGACAGTAAAAGAAATATTTACTTTTTTTGTAAAAGTATTTTCCTCTGTGGCACTAATTTTTTAATTTTTATGCAAGCATTTTACGTAAAGTAATATTTTTATCTATGCACATGGCACATGATCATTCAAAATCGAATTCGTATGCAATTGTTCCAGTTAGAATTGAGGAGGTTTAGCAACTTGTGCACATGTTATAGAACATCACTCAAAAAAAGATACTAAGTCATCTATACTAATCTATACTAATGATATCAAGCTGAAGAGTTTGTTTGTTTGAACTCGATAATCTCTAGAAGTACTGGTCCAATTTGAAAAATTCTTTCAATATTGGTTGGTCTATTAGCTATAGACTATTTTTTAATCGATTTGCATTGACTACATAGAACTCGTGCATTTTATGCTGCCATCGAAGGTCCTTTGCTTACTTAAATTACCTAAAAAATTATTACCAAGACCTTTATTAGTACTCTCTAAGTTTGGAGATATAGGGTTTTCAAAATAAGAATTTTTTTTTACAAGGGTAATTCCGAATAAATTCGGTTAATTCCGAATGATGTCTAAAAATGAACTTTATTAAGTTTAGGCAAAAGGTACATCATGCTTTTTTGTATGCCGAAAATCCAAAAACGCGCGAAAAAACAGTTGTTGACGAAAATTTCATGTCGCTCGTGTGTACTCCTACGTAGTACAGTCATTAACTTACTTATGAGAAATAAATAATAATGTATTAAATTATTACTCAAAGTAGTAACATAATATAACTAGACGACCAGTCTCCATTACTTTGGGCAATAAAAATAAAAATTGTCCTTACTTATAAAATGGAACGTACCTACTACTTCCTGATAATGTAATTTTTTTTTACTAGATAATCGCTATATCATGTGCTGAATCTTTGCAGTAGTGGTAGAACTCCAGTGAGTCAATCAGTCAAGAAGCATCAAACAGGCGATATAGCTCATCCCAAATCTGTTTCGCATTTTCTAGTCTCATGAAGTTTTTCATCCTTCATGTTTGCCGTAAGCAACAGTACAGCATTGCTGTCAATTTCGTTGTAGGATTCCTCATTCAATACCAGATGCATAGTCTAAAATTAAAAATATATACACGTGTTATTAACGTGATATTAAATTTATTCACATAAATAATCAATAATATAATAAATTTTTGGTAAGAGGGAGTGCCACACTGCATGGTTGCATGCAGTCGAATTGGGCCAGTTCATCTATTGTGCCTGTCTTAGCTACGTCTGTTCCAGTCTCATTCTGTTGGGTAGAAAATACATTCTAGATGTTTTCCTGTTTGTGTTATGGCATAGCATTTTAAGATAGTATTCATTCTATTGACAGCCCTTAAGTCTGCCTGTTTTTTACATTAGTCTATAAATATATTTTTATTACCAACTATTTCAAAGTATATTCTATTAAAATATAAATATCTATTATTTTATTTTACATTTTATTTATATTTTACCAATTATGACCGCCAAACATTTTGTAAATAGATTAATTAAGAAATTCTTCATAACCACCTTTTCATTGACAAAGGTTCCATAGGCAGACGCTGTTGTACACGTTCCATCTCACGTTGTAGAGCGGGTGTTTCAAATGCAGTGCTTGGTTCAGGACCTGCGTTTTCTAAGTAGTTTTTGGTTGGCCTATACCTTCTACATTCCTCTTCAACCATGGCCAATGCCTGAAAAACAGAAGCAAGTTTCAAATTAGAAGTGAACCCATACTACACGTACATTATTACTTGTTTAGCTGTAAGTACAAGTAGTATACTTAAATAAATAAATAAAATAGAAACGCATGAACAAAACTGTTTCAAATAAATTTAAAAAAAATGAATGAAAAAAAAATTATAAAAAAATTCTAGTAGCTCCGACTGCTCGTTTGCTCTCTTATAGTATACTAAAAAAGTCGTTGAGGAACCAGAAAACACTACAATCTTTTTTGCATTTTTTGACGTCATAATATTTATTATAATAAAATAAATAAACGGATGTGCAGCGAAATACACGAATGCATGCGAACTATACCGGCCGCCGCGCCGCGCGCCGGATAGTTGCGGCCGACAGCCGCTTTGTTTATTGGAGTTTATAATTCACGCCGGTATCGTTTAAGCGATTCCTCCATGGTTGTGCCTGCTCAATTAAGCTAAACTACTGCACGATACTACTTATTACTAATTAGTTTCTTGGATTTTCATACCAGATATCTGATTCTCAATGCATCAAATAAAAATCATCGAATTTCTTCCCAGTAGTGCCACAATATCTTAGCTTTAGTGAACATGGAGAAGCATAGATGTTGTTGACAATTCCTAGATTACATGTATTTAACTAATCTAACGTACGCCTGTCGCCTGTAGCTTTCGCTATGTTTACACTCAATAAGGATGTGATAGAAATCCTGTGCGCTTTTGAACTATAATACAAACTATAATAAACTCATCATTGTGCTTTAAAACACATGCATTCATTTATCTTTAGGGTTATTGTTTCACAGCCGCACTCACTATTTTTTTTGCAAGCTTTTTTATGCACGTTGTGAAGTGAGAACTGGCTGCAAAAACACTGGCCGATCAAATAAAATAAAATGTTTTTTTTTATAAAGTTGTTACCTGGTTGACGATTACTAGATTTTTACCAGGCGGCTGATTGCTGACTTTGCGATTGATTTGCACATCGCTAACAATTTCCTTACCTCAGTCTCCATTGCTACCTATTTCGTCTCCTCGAAACACTAACTCGGACAAGGTATCAAGCTCATGTTATAATAGGATCGACGCCATCATACTTTGCTACGTAAATTTTTATTTATTAAATTAAAGTATTTTATAAATATTATTAATAAAAATATAAGCGTTCTGCACTTCTCTTACACGTAAACTATAAGTTTGCTAAATTTCATAGTCCTCGGTCCGCGCAATTTTCGTACAGATGTTCCCGAAGTTTTTGCTTCAACTATTAATATACATATAGATTTTAACACAAATTGTTACTCACATCCCAAAATGGTTTTATCCGCGAAGAATAAGTACATTAGTACATAATAAATAAGATCATAAATATTTTAAGTTCCCAAAAGTACCTATAAATTCTTTAAGTTTCCAAAAAGTTAGTGGCGATTCCATATTCTTCAAATCGTGCTAAAATCTGTCGTAGGTGTTGTCGGTGCTGCTGCTCATCATCAGAAGCCAGAATAACATCATCGATGAATGGAAAGGCAAAGTCAAGTCCCCTGAGTACTTCGTGTATGAATCTTTGAAACGTTTGACCTGCATTACGGTTAATCTGAGTCTGCGACCAGCCTTCGGCCACTTTATCAACCATCATGATCCTCTGGATGATTTCAAGCCCATGAACTATAAAATTAAAATTGCAGCCTAATACATAAAGTGAGGGTAGTCACATCAAAAGAAATGTTTCATGACGACGGCGTCGGCGACTTACAAAGAAATAGCCGACCGCCTAAGAATTTTGATACACACTGCCGCGCCCTTCCGGAAATTGTGTTCTTAAGATGGATATTTCAAGTTCATCTGAGGAAAACTACGACGTTTTGGACGATATTCCCATTGAGGTAATTTTTCCTTTTCTATAAATTTATATATTTAGTGATGTCATCATTTTATAAACTGAATTTATAACAACAAGTATTACTATTTCAAAATCGAATAATGGACGAAGGAGTTGTGTAGTCATTTAATTTAAATAATATTATTATGTGAATATTATACACAAACATTGACATATTAATTTTTATATTCATAATTGTTGTATACTTACTTAATTTTTCAGTTTTATGAAGATTCTAAATCATTTTGATTTGAAATGGCCAGTACGACAAAACGGCAACTTCATAGGAAAAGACCTATTATTTGGTTATATTGTTACGTTAGTAACACGACACCTTAGCAACCGGCTAATCTATCATAAGGGACTGGACTCTTCCAATGGGGGCTTATCAGTCTACCGGGATCTCGATGAACAAGGAGGTAAGGTATCTACCCTGACTGGCACCAGCTAAGCTAGACACCTGATGAACCATTGAATTACAAGAGTGAGTGTCGCGTTTTAATTTACTTATCTATCTTCTATACTAACAATCGTATGGATGTTTGTTACTCAGGCGGATCACACACGGCACGCGGTTGGCGGTGAGGCGGATCTCAAGTTACATGGGCTCTATGAAATCCATTGATACCTAACACACGTACACCGCAATTTAGAGAAGGTGGATTCCTCTCTAGAAGGTTAATGTCGGTCATATATCCAATGATTCAGAGGAAATGTATTATATGGAGCCGTCAAATCTAGTAGAAACTGCTAAAAGGCATTAAAGTAATTGTTTTAGATAGAGAGTTTTGGATTTTATATCTCTTGTCTTTTTTTTATCAACAGCTTTAGTTTGTGGGCATATTTAAGTAGAAGAGCTGTCGAGTCTTATCGGCGCCAATAAACATGAGGATATATATAACCGTATAATAAAATAATGATCGTCATAATATAATTACGATTAATATCGATACGATAAAAAATGGTATAATTACTTGTACTTTGACAATAACAAAAATAATATAGCATATTCTAAAAAAACTAGTGTCTCGACAATACAGATATTTAAAACATATACCACCAAAAAAAATCTACCATTAGTAAGATATTAAATTTAATTTTGAAATTCGTGCCTGTGTTAGAAAGAAATAGTGAGTATAGTGTTAAACCCGTCAATGTGAAACTTCAATCATAAGATACAGAATGTTTCAATGAAGATTTTAGTTGTATATAAAATATGGACCTATGTTGTAGTTAAGTGCTCTATATTTTAACTATTTTTGTCTATGTTCTTCCAAAGTAAAGAGATCTATCAAAAAAATACAAGAACTAGTCAAGATAACAGATGACATCTGGCACTAACCGTCAATCACTTATCGTTTACCTTGAACGTTGGGTAATCGTCAGGTAAACATTCGTTATCGTCAGCGTTCCATCGATTGGTGTCCACCTATCTGTCGACGTACGGGTAAATAAACGAGGTATTTTTGGTGAATGAATGCGCGTTGCGCAACTAATCATTTTAGTAAGAGGTAGTGCCACACTGCATGATTGCATGCAGCCGAATTGGGCCGGCACGACCAAGGAGGTACCTTTCGCTTACACGAGACTGGCGTAAAGTGACAGCTGTGCTGTCGCGTTTCGTGCGGTGTTTAAGTAGCCGATGGCCCATGGAGGTGGGAGGAGAAAGGAGGGCAGCGCATTTGTGTAGAGGCTGTCTTCTATGCAGATGTCTATGGGCGTCGGTAGCCGTTCTAGTACACAGTTGCGACGATAATAGTATACGTCCTATATATATAATAGTATACGGTAAAAATTTAAAAATGAATAAATTGCGACAACGAATCTGCCGTTGCCTCGGTTTGTTCTCCCGTTCTTTTTTGTTTTTCTTTTATGCAGATATTTTTATGGTATAAGTAAAGTGGACCAACCCGAAGTCGGAGCCTTTTGATCATTAACATTTACTATAGAATTCCAAACATATTGCACTACTTTACTGTTGGAGAAATTTCTTATCTATAATTTTTACTATTAGATAAGAAAAAACTTTTTTCTATTATTGTTTGAAAAAATACTAAAAATGTTATTGTTTATGGAATTAATTTAGGCATCTGGCATATTACCGCAACAATTATTATTATCCAAATTATTGTAAATAAAGATAATGATGGGAGTGGCTGCATGACTTCATACGTGGAAAGCATCTGCCACCACGTATACTTTTTGTTCGATTGTCGACTTCAGTCTTCAACGCTCTTGGAATCCTACTATGAATCTACCTAGGTGCAACGGTTTGGCCATTTCTTAGATATGTACCTAGATAGGTACTTGTAATAAAACAAGTGGCATGTATTTTAAATGATTGAGTATTTTTTTATTTTTCGTAAGTATGTGAATCTAGAGGATATAGCAACACACACAAACAATTTCGTCAAATTCAGTCCAGTCGTTTAGAAGTTCAGTGACACACATACGTACACAAGAAAATAATATGCATCGGTTGACTTCGAACGCGGTGGGTGTGTAGGGTGTGGTAGTGGGTAGATAAAAAAAAATTCAAATCAGTGCAGTTGGCGAGCCCGACATGTGGACTACTTGTGTACTTATTCTGCAAATGCCTCCCTCCTCCTCTATGGGCCACCAGAAACTCACACACTGCACGAAATACAATGAATAGTCTGTCAATTTATGCCGAGAGGAACTTTGCCAGTCATGCCGCGGCCGCGCCGGTCCAATTCCTCTGCAATACCTCTTATACAAAATAAATATGTAAGTTAGGACTAAATCTATAGAAAAACAAACAAAATCTTTTAATTTATACATCGATTATTATCATAATTATTGAAATTATTAACAAGTTATTTGATTTCAAATTTCTGATACGGTTACGTTACCTTTCCGAGTTGATGTGTGAGGTGACCATTACCTGCAGCTAAAGTAGTAATTGCTATAGGCACCGATCTATTACATCGTTTACGATTATATTATGAAGGACATACAGACAAACATAATTTATTTTTATATTTTAAAATAATGGACACATTTTCAGGCCAAGACAAAATGCAGGCATCGGCAGGCAGCCGCGCAAGTCCGAGCTGGTGTTCCTGGAGGCTTCGCCCTCGTACTGCGAGCCGGACGCCGCCGCCGGCTCCCTCGGCACCCACGGACGGCTCTGCAACAGGACGTCGCGAGGTCAGTTTAAGATGTCCGCTGATTGCATCCAATCCAAGATAAAGTATGGACCAATGGTGATGGACTATTAGTCCATATTTTCCACTGCATTTGCTAATTAATGGAAATGAACACTTTACTTTAATTTTTTCCATGTTTACCTTTTTTTTAATATGACTTTTCAATTGTAGGTGAAGAAGGCTGCGAGAGGCTTTGCTGTGGTCGCGGGTTCAATACGCAGAAGACAATCAAGCAGGAAAAGTGCCGCTGCCGCTTCCGCAAACGTGATGCCCTCAAATAGAGGTAAGAGGCGTGTTGGGTATGATGAGCTCAAAAAAGGTGCGTGTTGGGTAACGAGGCTGCGTAATGCACGCGCAATCGACAAGGTTGAGGGTGGAGAAGAAAATAAAAATTGCGGCTACGCTGCCAACTCCCTAGCTTTGGACTTATTAAAACCATCCACTAAGACTTTTGATCCAAGCAAGCAACTGTTCGATCTTCGGCTAACCTTTCCCACTTCCTGCCCACAGCTTTGCGTATGTCGTCACTCCATCTAGTCACAGGGCGTCCTACATTACGTTTGCCGGTACGCGGTCTCCACTCTTGAACCAGAAATTAATGTCCTGAGTTTTATGGCCGTAGCAACCGTTGTGGTATCAATGTCAGTTGTAAAACTATGTAGATTTGTACCCATACTTAAAGTACAGAAACAATCGATCACATCACACAAAATTATAGTTCCCAATTGTAAAGATCCAGGTCAATTAAATCTCTTAAAAACCCTCCGTAACTTCGAAAACATATTCATTAAAACAATAATAGTTGGATTCTCGTGTTTTTTTATTCCTACACATTCTGAGCGTGTTGCTCACACCGTATATGTAATACATATGTATGACAATGACTAACATATATTATCGAATATCCTATTTAATATTATATAAATATACAATTTAAAATGCTTACATTACATTATGTTTAATATTTCCTATGTTAAGAAATAAAGAATTTATTATTGAAGTAAAACTACGTTACGAAGTAAAACGGCGTTTGTTTGTACCTCTCACTATGGGAAATGGGAAAGCTGGCGGGATCGTTACAAAAATCACAGATCGGGCGAGGCTAATGTACGGGTTCATTCAAATTCGATATACGTAGTACAAGGTGCACTGTTAGCTTGGGGAGGTTGGTAGCAGTGTCATTTTCGACCAATCAGCGTCGAGATAGGTGGCGCTATAGTAGCGACGCGAGAGAACCCAAGCTAGCTCGTCTGGGAACATTGCAACGATTGTTAAGTAGCGCCCTTTTAATTTTTGCTACAGCGCGATTAAAATCAGCCTTTAGGGAGGGGCATCTAGACTCCTGCCAGAGTCGCCTTAGCCTCCTTTTTTGCTTGATAAGGCGCTGTATGTAATACGGTAAAGGGGGGCGGGTGGATGGTTGCTCAGCGGATGTTATGGTCGCAGCCGATAGGGCTTCAGTGAAGGCACTCTCGATGCCCTCGGCCAGGTTGTCGACGTCTGTCGGTGAGTTGACCGGAAAAGAGGGCGTCTTTTCAGTCAAAGTGCGGGCTAGAATTTCGCTGTCGAATTTAGGTCGGCGTGATATAAGAGGGGCGATTGCCGGGGAGGCAGAAAGGGCTATCAGTACGGGAGCGTGGTCTGAGTCTAAGGAGTCAGTCAGCACCTCCTGTACGATATTGCCTTCAACCCGGCTTGCAACTAGGATGTCTAGAACGTCTGGAGCGTGAAGGGGGTTGTCTGGGAAGTGCGTGGGCTGGTCCGGGCCCATCACCGTGTAACCGTGCGCTTCCGAGTCGGCTAGGAGCATTCGGCCGATTCTATTAGTCGTAGCTGAGGACCAGGCCGTGTGTTTCGCGTTCCAATCCCCCGCGATCACAGTGGGCTCTTCTGATAAGAGCCCGTGGATCTCCGAGGGATTAAATCGGACGCTGGCAGGTCTGTAGGCCGCGAACAGCCTGATAGGGCGAGAACCAATACAGATCTCCACCCCCATGGTGAGCACGGAGGTGGTACCCGTTGGTGGTAGTCGTTGGTGGACTAGACGCCGTCGCACCAAGATAGCAAGCCCACGGCAGCAGTGGCTACCCGGGGGAGGTGTGTAGTCTTCCCTGTAAATGATATAACCCGGGACAAGGAAGCGTTGCCCGGGGAGGAGGTGAGTCTCGTTGATGAGTGCGACATCTACGTTCCGCTCCTGCAGTAGATGTCGCAACAAATCTTTCTTACGCGAGACTCCCCTGGCGTTCCAATTTAATATGATGGCCTTAGCCATTCTGGTTTGTACTCGGAGCATAGGCCTTAATGGCCAGGGGGATGAGCCCCAACAATTTGGTGGCGCAATCCATGAGGGCTTGTGAAACGGTTTTACCCGCCTGTATGAATTTAATGAAGTCACTTACTACTTCCAGAGCCGCGCTCATAAAGGACGAGGAGGGCGTGGCTTGCGCCGCGGACGCCTCTTGCGGCTCACGACGGCGAC
>LUGF01026412.1:0-13479 GCA_001625245.1 Calycopis cecrops
AACTGCTCGTTTACCTTCATATATTATAAAAAATATTTATGTATACATAATATTTATAATTTAAATAAAATATACATTATGGATGGCGTGCTTAATACTGACGTTACAATATTTTAGTTTCTATGTTTGTTAATAGATGGCACTGTATCGGTTCTAAATCGCGCTATAGCTTCACCGACAGTGAATTGATATAAGTCTCAACATTTTGAGTCCGTCACATACATACAAACTGTAATCGTACAGTGCCAAATTTCACGATTCTTGATTTTTTTCAAATAGTCCGAGCTGTGCTCTATGACTATTATAAAAATAGTAAATTAAATAATAAATATATAAGTTTAAAGATTACTAATTAGTTTTATTAGTTTGTACTTTGTAATTACTTTTGAAAGAATAAATAATAATAAATAATTATTAAATTCAAAACGCGATTTATATTTAGTAATGACTAATGACTATTATGTGAAATGACCAAATTAAATAGTAAATTACAAAATAGCTAGTAGTCTTAAATCGTACCTAATACATATTATTTATTAACCTATTAGTAATTAATGGCATTCATGGCTTGTATGAGTTTTTATCCTGAATGTAATGCACTTTGCAGTTTGCCGGGACCTGACTCCCGAAGCTGAGTGCAATAATTTATAGTGTACTGGGCAGAATATTTGGTGAAGTGGTCTGGAAAAAATGGTCGATTTAGTAAATTCGGAGAAGAAAATATGTTTACAACGTGAAAATGAGCAAGAAATAGAATATGTATGTTTATATACAGTATCAAACACAGCATATTATTTATACTCTGTATTTGGTATAAAAAGACCTAAAATAATTGCCTTAAGTAACGATGAGATTTATGATCCGTCTATGCCTTCAGGTGTGTTTGCAGCATGTCTATACATTTATTTCAAAAGCAGATTGTCAGTTACCCTATTTTGACAATCACCTAAGGGAGGTTATATTATATTGTACACTCTATAGCAGTGTACATAATGTAACCGTTTTAAAAAGTAAAAGTTTTCAGTAACAGGTAGTGCCACACTGCTTGATTGCATGCAGCCAAATCGGCCGGCACGACCGGGGAGTTACCTCTCGCTTACAAGAGACCGGCGTAAAGTGACAGCTGAGCTGTCGCGTGCCTGCGGTGTGTAAGTAGCCGGTGACTCGTGGAGGTGGGAGGAGAAAGGAGGGCAGCGCATCCGCATAGCCTCTATGCGGATGTCTATGGGTGTCGGAAGTCATGAAAATATCTCCTACAGCTTGATTGACCCCCTATACCATAAAATACTAGTGTAACAAATATCCGGTGCTGGTTTTTTTTTTTTTTTTTTTTATGGTATAAGGGGGCAAACGAGCAGTCGGAGCTATTTTCATGACTACCGACGCCCACAGACATCCGCATAGAGACTACAGATGCGCTGCCCTCCTTTCTCCCCCCACCTCCATGGGCCTCCGGCTACTTACACACCGCACGAAACGCGACAGCAACGCTGTCACTTTACGCCGGTCTTACGTAAGCGAGAGGTACCTCCCCGGTCGTGCCGGCCCAATTCGGCTGCATGCAAGCATGCAGTGTGGCACTACCTCTTACTAAAACCGTACTGGTACCGGTGATAACATAAATTCCGAGTAGCCCTGTGTTATTTATGCCCTGTGTTGTTAATAAGTACGTCTCTGCCTGGATATCATGTAGGGGTAAAAGATAAAAGATAAAAGATGGAAGGGTAGATCACATACGTCAAAAGAGGCTCCACCTTCGATCATACGCAATGTAGTATATAGTAGTTGCATGTGTGTGTGTGTCTATAGGCGCCGGTAGTCACGAAAATGGCTGCGACTGCTTGTTTACCCCCATATGTTTTAAAAAATAAATAAAAGAGGTGAAAACAGATTTTCATACAAATTCCATATATAAAGTTTAAGCAAGAATGAAAAGGTAGTAACATTGTCTCAAGAAAATAAAGGACATATTTTGTAAAGGTCGATAGTGTCCACTCCACAAACTAATATTCTGTAGTTCCTATTGATAGGAATATTAATAGGATATACTTAGAAGAAGATGAAACTGATTTCATTAGGAAAATGCATCATGTGCGGCTTATCTCTGTGAGTGTTGTAGTCATGAAAATGACTCCAGCAGCTCCTTTGCCCCCCTTATACTATACTAGTTGCGCCCCGCGGTTTCGCCCGCATAAGTTTCGATCCCGTGGAAATATCGAGATAATATTATGTAGCCTATTGTTGACCCGACCTGTCAGTAATATTCATGCAAAATGTGAAGTAAATCCATGCTTGAGTTTAGCCCGGACATACAGTACAGATAAACAGACAGACAAAAATTCTAAAAACTATACTTTTGGCCTTGATATCGATTGTGGATAATGCATCAAGTAGGTACTCTTTTTAAAAATTATTTAATATACACTTGACTTTTCTACGGTTTTATTACCTATATTAATTATAGTTATGAAAAGACCAAATTAAAAGAATAGGTAAAATCCGTCTCCGTATAATTTCGAACTCCGAAGTTCAGAAGTTATACGTAGCTCCTCAAGGGTATCTTGGTTTGTTAAAGTATAAGGGGGCAAATGAGCACGATTGATGACTACCAACACCTATGGAAGCATAATTGATATGCAGGCACGTTGCCCTGCACCATAGTGTAATAATTCTTAGTTTACAATGTCTAAACCAGTGATTCTTAACCTTTTAGTCCTGAGGGACCATTTGGCAAAATTTTCGTTATGCCGCGGACCACCCAGTTGCTTTATTGATGTGGAGGTAATAATGTTGAAGACATGACGCGCCCGGGTAAAATTGTGTTGACTCTTGTCACTTATCTATTGGTATGGTTTGCGGACCACTTGAGAAGCTTCCAAGGACCACTAGTGGTCCGCGGACCACCGGTTGAGAACCACTGGTCTAAACCATGTAATCTTGCACTTTTCTTGTACCTGCCATTAAACTGAACTATATATATGATGTACTGATGGTCTAGTAGTCTAGCAGTAGTAAATAACTAAATAAAGTTTAATCATCTTCAATAAAATAATATTTATTTGGTGTAGGTAATAAATTCAATAAATTAAAACCATTTATAAGAACGTGACTCAATTTTATGATTACCTTAAATGTAAGTCCAGATAAGCCCTTTTTTGTTATCTCAATTGTAAATAATTTATTTCACTTCAATATTAATATTTATAAAAATTGGTTATACATATAGTTAATAATAATATCTATGGACTTCTCTGGACTTTTACACACTACGTTAGTCTAACCCCGTGCTAAGTGCTCTGTGCTGTAAGGACTTGTATTACGGATACTAGACAAAGGTAACATATTTAATATAGTTTATACATTTAAGAAATTTTGTTTTAAGATTTTTATTATAGAAATATATATAATACAGGGACAAACATCCATGACCTATTCGATTAAATCTCCCGGTACCGACCACGTGTTCGCTGCGTGTTTTTGAAGCGTCAATGAACGTCCGCGGTAACCGAAAGGTTTTAGGTTAAGGCGGAATCCGAACCCGCGACCCCTGCCGCAACATACCTACTCCGCTTATCTGACCTGCACCACTGCGCTAGCCGATCGTCAAAGGTATAATAGACTTGACCACTTGAAAATAACGTCTGATATTATGTATTTGTTTTTATTATTAGTTATTGATTGAGTTATTGTAAAAGAAAGATAATTTACATAGAAAATACAATAAAAAAATAAGCATTCTTATGTATTTATCCTTATGTCAAGCTGAGCTCGTGCTCCGACAAATTTTTAAAAGGAAACTTAAAGTCCATAATATCTTGAAAGTATACCTACTTTTGTACATTATCAGATTTTGGTTTAACAACAAAGATAATTATGTACTTGCCAACAAATTTGAAATATTATATTGTAAGTAGGTACTTTATAATTTTATATACTGTACACGATATTAATAATTAATTTAACTTATACTTATTTATTATTCGATATTATATCATAATAATAAATTACAGAGTAAGAAGTTAGTTCTTAGTAATAACTAATAAGAACTAAGAAGTAATAATATTAATATCAAAGAAGTAAGAGTTAGTACTTAGTATTTAGTAATACTGTATTTGAAAAATAATTAATGATTGTACAGTGTACACTAATACATAATCATTAAGTTAGCTCACTTAGCTAGTCGTTGAGCACAGCTCGGACTACTACAGAAAAAAAATTACTAAGAATCATAAAATTTGGTACGCATTGGTACCGTCTGTCATTAACAAAGTGAAAAATTCGGGTTTCTATTAATTTACTGTCGGTGAAGCTATAGCGCGATTTAAAATCGACACAATGCCATCTAGTATAAAATATAGAAACTAGAATGACTACAAGCAGGATTACTTTGCTACTAAATACTAATAAATCAATTGCTTTGATTTCTGATAATTTTTCGTTTATATATATTACAAATTAACAGTTTTCGAAAATCAATTGATAACTTAATTTTTGTGCCCATAAAATGAAATTATTTTTAAATATCAAATAAAAAAAAACTATTACTATTACTTTTGATGATAGTTTCAATATAAAGTATAGCCCATTTATGGGTTTCTGGGTTACAAAAATAAATAAATGACCTTATAAAATTTTAATTCGATCATGTTCTCTGGCTAATGTTACGCCTTCTTCTTGTTGTTGTTCTCATATTCAGTCTTGATAAAAAAATTTAAATAATTTAATAAGTCAAATGATAAGTTCAGCTGTTTATCATGAACATGTCAGTTGTCAATTTCTTAATTCATAATTCTTAACTATTTTGCAATTTGCAAATTAGAAAGGGATTTTTATTTTGTATTTGTTTTAAATTTAGTAGACATATCTATCTTGAAATCCTATGATTGAAATACTTATTATTTCAAATTATATAATTTTTAAGTTCTAATATAGATTGTTGCATGTATTGTGCTAATGGTTTAAATTTATATAATTAAAATAGGTACTTATTAAATTAATACGACAATGATAAAACTAATATCAACGATTAGGAGATTTGGAATTGTTAAGCAAGTTCCCACTAGAATAACTGCCGAAGGAAAAATTGTACCAAAAAAGAAAACCATTGAAAATAGAATAACTTTGATCGGAACTGATAACTCCTTAAGTATTACGGAATTACAAAATGCCCAGAACTTGTCTGCTAGGCGAGACTTAAAATTAGTGAAAATTGAAGATGTTGATTCCAAGACACGAAGGCCTGTATATAAGTAAGGAATCACCATATTTCTTAGTATATAAAACGAAGTTTTAAATTTCAGTGAAATCGTAATAACATGCACTTCATTTGTCTGATATTACTAGAGTACCTCTTATGTGATCACTTTCAAAATATATTTCTTTCTGCTAACTATTGGTTATATATAGATTCAAAAATTGCATTAAGGATTACCAATTCTATGCATAGATTACTTTAGACTGTGTAACTGGTGGTGTTGTGTGTTGTGTAGCCTTATTTAAAGCAAATGTAGCAGTACTCCGACCAGTTAAATGATTTTTTTTATATAGCTATTTGATAAAAAGTGTACAATGTATGATGAATAACTCGAACACTA
This sequence comes from Calycopis cecrops, assembly GCA_001625245.1. Lineage (NCBI taxonomy): Eukaryota > Metazoa > Arthropoda > Insecta > Lepidoptera > Lycaenidae > Calycopis > Calycopis cecrops. The sequence continues at coordinate 5,595 of LUGF01026412.1, forward strand.
TTACTATAAAGACAAGAATTATGTTTATTTCCTTTGTCCCTTTTTTAAATACAATTAATTGTCTGCCTTCTGTCAACAAACTTATTACATTGACAAAAAATCATCATGGTCACAGCACACAGTCACAAAACACTATCATACATCCCGTGATATGTAAATTATGTGGTCACTCCACAGAGTAGAAGAACATCCAAAGTACATAAATTTTTAATTACATTTGATATCTCATATTTTAATGTATACTTTTCAGATTAATGACTAGTGCCCAATATCACGAAGAAGAACTGCAAAAACGAAAGGAAAAACAAGTGAATAAAGATAGTGCTATTAAAGGCGATAAGTTGTTAACATTGTCTACTAAAATAGCACAAAATGATTTAATGACTAGGATTAAAAAAATAGCAAAATTAGTTGACAAGAAATATGAAGTGAGAGTAATTCTAAATGCAGAAGATAATGACGGGGAAGCAAAGTTAGTAAGTAACTTATAAATTTAATATTTGAATACATAAATTTATAATGAACTTCATAAATTTTGAGAACATAGTATAAATAAATGGTTAAGTTAGTCCAATTCTCGCATAATGCTAGAAAATGTATGTAGTAATATTAGAAAATGTGCATTACTACTTCATCTTAATAAAAAGTATGATTTATATTTTAACAAGATATAGTGCCTATGCATGCAGTCTGCAGTATGTCTACTTGGGTAAGATTTAACATATAAATTTAAAAAAAAATACTGTTTTAAGTGAAAATATATGGTCAAATATTATATTTTTTTATAATAACTTGTGTAAAAAAAAAAATGGAATGCAAAAAAAAATATTGGGTAAACATTGCAATTTATAGTTTAAAAAACAATATCCCACATTGATCATATTAATCCATTCACTGTAACTCTATTCCGAGGTATTACGGTTTTATATGCTCCAGGTACTCCACTAACTATAGCTGCGTAAAGTGACCCATTGAGGGGGTAGGAGGAAAGAGAGTAACTCATCTGCATAGGCTCTATGTGGATGTTTATGGGTGTTGGTAGTCATGCTGCTTCTTAACACCATTATACTGTACAGAAAATTTAAATGTATTACATTCAATTAAAAAGTTCATTGCACAATGACAAATTTTTTGTTTGTGCCTCTTGCTAAAAATTAAAATAATCTGATTGCAGTTCTCTTATGTAATTGTGTTCAAAATATTTCAGGAGCAGATGTATTCAATTATAGAAGATAATCTAAAATTGAGTGGAAGAATAGTACAGAAAAGAAATAAAGGGAATAGTTTGAGATTTCAAGTTTTGCCACCAAAAGACAGTGGGGATGGAGGAACAGCTTCCAATTCTAGTCAGAACAGTAATGACAAGGGACCCCTATGACTAGCAACGGCAATACTAGCTATAATTGTTGCTAAGTATGTTATTTTAACAAAATATATGGTGTCAGACAAACTTACAAAAGTAAAAGAATTGAGCAAGTATGACATTGAAGAGAAAAGTGTCAAGGTTGGTTCATCAATGCATTAAAAATGATGTATGCCTTAGAAAGTAATTATCATTTCATATTTTATTATTGTTTTGACTAAAAAAAGATACATAGATGCTATAATCCTCATCAGTTTGTGGTACTTAGTGAGTTTTGTACACCAAATAAATAATTCATTGAAGTTCACTAGTGTGTCAACTTAATTTCATTGTCTTTATAATCATCAGCTTAAAAAAAAGCATCAGCTAAAAAGCAACTATTATTTTATATGTAAAAATTGTTTTAGATAGTTATTATTTAATTAAATAGTTTTCTTATGGTCAACATTTATTCTATTTTGTTAGTATTATACTGGAAATATGGGCAAATATAATTAATTTATTAATAAAGTTATTAAAAGCAATTTAACTTAATTTGTTTTGATTTAAAAATTCAATTAGTAAATAAAAAATTAATTACATCGAATCTACTGCCATCTCTAATACTAGTAATTAACTAATTTACTATTGAAGTATAAATAGCAGGCAATGAATGTCGAATACATAGAGCATTGAGCATGCTGGAATGACAGTTCCACCACAGAGCTTTAAGCGGTTTGTTAGAGTTTTTAGTCTGGAGCCACTGCTGTAATGCAACCAAATCGGGCAGATACAGACAATACTGCCGATGTCGTGTAGCATTTCTGCTTCCTGGATTACATGTATTATATAACTAACTATGCCCTCGGGGTTTTTGTGCAAGGTTTTTTATAGTCCGGAAATTACTTGACCGGGAGTTTTTTCACAGATTGTTAAAATTTGCATCAAAATCTGTTCAGCCGTTTGCACATGAAGTAAATATTTATTTATTTATTTCTTTAGGACACCAACAGTACAAATCTTATACATACAAACAGATAAGGATTACACACCTGACGTGTGTACTTTTATAGGTGACATAACATTATTAGCAACATTCCGATTACAAGATGTACACAATATAAATTACACAATATGATACAATAATAAACAAACAATTAGTACAATATAAGGGTAAGAAATTGTGATTATATTATACCTACATAGATGGTTGAGAGTGACGCCACTGCCGTTGAAACTTTAGGACCTACAGAAGTAAAGTTGTTGGGTGTGTACACTGAAGAAAAGTAGTTCACAAAGAGATTCGCAATTCCAGGACCAGAATCAGAGCTAACATGATTTAAAAACATTGGAGAGGGTATTGCTGAGCGTCCCTTCTTTTTGTCTTTGATATAAGCCTCCAGAGTATTTTGGGATTTTTGTGTAGGTATGCTATTCTCACACTTATTTCAATAATCATGATGACATTTTTTATACAATTTATTGTAGCGTATTCGGAGCAGGTCGTATTCAGTTTATCTCTGGGGTTTTGTATTTATAATATCTTTGTTTTAATTTGTTCTGTTCTGAATTTACCTTAGTGAACCATGGAGCATAACGCGATTTAGAAGGTTGTTTAGGTGCATGATCGTGGATCACACTGTACATAGCATCATACCTCGACCATTTTTTTTTTTTTATGGTATAGGGGGGCAAACTAGCAGTTGTAGCCATTTTCATGGCTACCGACGCCCATAGACATCTGCATAGAGACTATACAGATGCGCTGCCCCCTTTTCTCCTCCCACCTCCATGGGCCACCGGCTACTTACACACCGCACGAAACGCGACAGCACAGCTGTCACTTCACGCCGGTCTCGTGTAAGCGAGAGGTACCTCCCCGGTCGTGCCGGCCCAATTCGGCTGCATGCAAGCATGCAGCGTGGCACTACCTCTTACTAGATATCGTCCATATCGTCGCCACTATCATAGCCCGCTAATTCCTCAAACCAGTCTATAGTGTATAGTTTGGAGTTAATATGAGTGTAATCGGCTGTAAAATAATTGTAATCTATACGACGTATGGGATGTCAGCATTAAACTACTGACAGCTACCACTCAACAAAAACCAAAGAAATGGCCCACGAGTTTGTCTGGGTCAGAGGCGGCCGCATGTAAACGCGCAAGGACCAGCTTAGTCGAGCCATTTTAATCAGTAACACCATGTGCCTGAAAAAGATTAACTGATACTTTTGATAGTTGTGTTCCTCGTCAGTATCATACTCATCATCATCATTTTGGTAAGAGGTAGTGCCACACTGCATGCTTGCATGCATTCGAATTGGGCCGGCACGACCGGGGAGGTACCTCTCGCTTACACGAGACTGGCGTAAAGTGACAGCTGTGCTGTCGCGTTTCGTGCGGTGTGTAAGTAGCCGGAGGCCCATGGAGGTGGGAAGAGAAAGGAGGGCAGCGCATCTGTATAGCCTCTATGCGGATGTCTCTGGGCGTCGGTAGTCATGAAAATGGCTCCGGCTGCTCGTTTGCCCTCCTATATCATTAAAAAAAAATCATCCTCTCATCAATCCCAAAGTCCAGAGGAACGGATAGGATAAATAGATAAATAAATAAATATCTGACTTATTACACTACTAAGGACTTGTGTTATGGGTTATGTAATAGACAACGGAAATATATTTAATTATGTTTTATAAATTTAAGTTATTAGATGTACATAGGTATAGGTAAACATCCATGACCTAAGCGGAACCTTCGGATCCTGGCGCAACATGATCCCCTTTATCCAAGCTCCGCACCACTGCGCCAACCGATCTTCCGGCTTTTTTATAATTTATATATTATGTGAGCGAGAGATAGGGTGTGCTCGTAAGATCGAAGATGCTGTCTCTTGTCATTGCACAATAAATTCACACAGTCTCTTTAAACAAATACAAAATTAACTCCACAGTTGAATTCCTGAATCTTGCGATTTTTTTTGCAGATTCATGTTCATGATTCACATGCAGTGCATTAAAAAAATTGGTAGTAAAATAGGGACGAAATAAACTTTTCTTATTTTTACTGTAAACTAGCTCTATTTTGCGCACATTACGCTGTTTTGTCTACAACTTTTTTAAGACAATTGTGAACAAATTTGATAAAGGCATCATCGTTCTATGTCATACAATTCATAGTCCGTATAGGACAAATAAACGAACAAACACAATATAGGGAATAAGCTTCTAGAATACTGCGCTAACTAGAAGCTGAAATGTGAACCTAGCTAATTCACAAACTACATAAATACAAATTGGTACTTCGTAATACGTAGGACATGACATATTGACATAGGTATGTCAACATTGTTTTGCTAACACTTAATTCTTCATTCGGCGAAAGTGCGGTCCGTATTTTTTTATGCGGAGTTATTATAAAATCACCAGCAAGCTCGTTGGACTAAGTTATTTTGTTCTGCGAGTTTTAAATAATATTTTTCAACTGTTTTTCTACTGTCGTGAGGCGTGACATTTGTAGGTCTTTGTTCAAATACCTCGTTTTTGCCTGCTCTTTGCCAGGCGCGTAGAGCCAAAGAGCATATAAAAGACCTAGAGCTAATATCAAGCCATTTAATTACTATTTAGTGTTATATGGAAAAAAATCGCACAAATTTTCAAAAGGCGTTGTACACATTGCGTTCAGCGGTTATTGGTATTTAAAAAAAAAGTCATAAGGACAAACATTTGCACGGGGAAAAAATATGAAATTTAAAAATAAATGATGTGATTGTAGAAAGCATATTTTAATACAGCATCCACATTCAGTCACGTTTACACTTAACAAATATATACAACTTATAAAAATTATAAACATGGCAAGGGAATACTTCACTAACAGTGTTTAAACTAATAGCATAATTATAAGTTAATGATATATTTTTATAGATTGGAATTATCACAGATGCCTAGAGATCTTTTATCCTTACATTGTACGTACATGTTTGGGGGTACATTAGACTTACAAAATATATTCTTTACAGTTTCATAACACAGTTTTATTAGATTTAGTTTGTTACAAATAAAAACCGATAATAAATAGTTTCCAAGACTTGATTTTTCAAATAAATATGAAAATTAATAGAAGATAATTTTAAACACCAATAAATATTAAAATAATGTGTTGCTAGAAATGAAAATTTAAAAGAGAATAAGTAGAAAACTGTTTTTCTGCTAACAACATTGATGATTATGAATTATTGTACGAAATGGCAGTTCACATTGTTTGAAATCACTTGGAAGTACCGGAATTATATTACAACTTGAAATTACATTTGAACACATTAGTTGGAAGGTACTTTTTCATCTTTGCCTTTCGCACAAGTTACAAAATGCCGAATCTGAGCCCTTATTGGGACAAGGCGTTGAACGCTTGATAAATGATGCAATGAAACAATTAGGTGACCACTTTCATAGATAGGTATATAAAATATATGAAAAAAAAACCTTGTCATGGATTTATGGACCCAGTCAGGTTGGAACGAAGTTCCTTTCGCTTTTTGTATGCAGCTATGCAGTAATAAATTATATTGTAAAATGTTAAGTTCGCACATTCAAATTCAAAACGTCTTTTATAAAATAAATGTAAAATGGATAGGTATAAAGGCTTAGGCTTGTACTCAGGTGTACAAGAAATAAATAATGAAATTTAAAAAAAAAACACGGTTACAGCAGAAGTGTCGAGACCAATTTATTTTTCGATTGCGCTCCCATCCCGCTCAATGCCTGCACTGCGCGTAAGGAACTTCGTTACAAGACTCTTGTCGTGTGCTATAAGTTGTTATTTGTGGGTATTCAGAACTTTAAACTACCCGATTTACACTTCCGTTGGCAAATTCTTTGATGGCGAAAATGAAAAAAAAAATACAAGTTGCCTATTTGTTTCATCGCATATCTGATCGCTATTTAGCACATTGACTTGTCTCTTGTCCTATAAGGGTTGTCTTGAGGCCACATCTACGTGTAGACGGCAATATATGCGTACCGGTCCCTGTCGGGTGTTGGCAGGTCAGTGTTGAGCGTCCTGCCCCAAGTTAGCAGAGGCGAAACGGTGCCTAATACGGGCGCAGCGCGCGCGGCATTTCTTATGCTGTCCTGAATAAAAACAAAACAATTACATTAATTTCGCTTCTATAAATATAAAGTAGCTGTAACCTGCGAGCGTTGCTACGCCATCTGTTGAATATTGGCTGTACCTACTCGGAAATCTTCGTGGGCTCACGCTTAGCAACTTTGCTAAAGCTCATCATATGATCAAATGCATAGTTGCATTGTGAGTACAGGAATATATGAGCGTGACTTATAGAAAATTCTATTTAATGCGTACTAAATTAATTGATAGCACATCAAGGCGATATGCCATCATTTTTAGTAGGCGTTAAAGTCACATCATACATTTCGATAGGCTAGACTAGATAGACGCTGCTTTAGCAGGGCCCCATTAAGCGCCATATTTTCCATTTTTGGGACAAAGAACTATGGACTCAGCTGCAACTGCTAGATTTTGGAACGTATATACATCCAATAATTTAGGATTTTCAAAATTTTAATCCCAAGAGGATGAAGTAGAGGTTACAAGTTTAGTTTAAAAAATCTGATGTTTTATGGTAGCGCCATTGTAGCCAAGGTATCTCCCCCTTGCTTAACACTAGCGTTAAGTGATGGTAATGTTTTGCGTTTCATTTGGTTTGTGGTAGATGTTTTGGTAAATTAAAAATGCACCTAATCAATATTATCAGTTACGATCTAGTTCAATGGATAACATCCAAGAATCTCGTAACTGATGTCACAGACAGACGACAATATCTTTCTAGAATCGTAGTAGGGGAGACCTGAAATTGTACTTTAGTACTTGGGAATTTAAGCGTGTTGCTGATTTTTTAATACTTAATTCTACAAATTTGTACATAGCATAGATATCAGAAGTAAATAGATGGGCAATCGAACACAATTTGTACGAGTCCAGATGTAGCCATGACGTTTACAACTACATATAAACTTGACGTTTTGAAAACGTACCGTACTAACACCTTCAAACATACGTAGAGATGGGACACTGTCAATAACGAATTATCGATATGCAACAGTATATTACGATATATTATGGCAGTTGAATGAAATATAATATAAATAAAATGAAATGACATTATTGTATGAAGAGCAATTCGTCTCTACTCGTCGTGCATTAATAGCGATTTCATTCCCAGGTGTCATTTACTATTTTTAGCACGAGTGCGATAAGTCCACCAACCCGTGAAACAATATAGGTAATATTTAATTTTTTTGTAAGAGATAGTGCCACACTGCATGCATTGTCGCGTTTCGTGCAGTGTGTAAGTAGCCGGTGGCCCATGGAGGTGGGAGGAGAAAGGTGGGCAGCGCGTCTGTATAGCCTCTATGCGGATGTCTATGGGCGTCGGTAGTCATGAATGTGGCTCCGACTGCTCGTTTGCCCCCCTTACCATAAAAAAAGAAAAAATAATTAAATAAAATTATGTACTGAATAAGCAAA